>PVJS01013861.1:0-41390 GCA_004027185.1 Glis glis
AGAGAGAGAGAGAGAGAGAGAGAGAGAGAGAGAGAGAGCTGAGGCTGGCCGCAAACCTAGATCCTCCGGTCTCCGCCTCCCAAAGTACTGGGATTACAAGCATGCGCCACCACGCCCGGCCCTAACCTTTTTTAAAATTATTTTTGAAACAGGGTCTCACTAAGTTGCTGAGGGTCCTGGTAAGTTGCTGAGGCTGGCCTCAAACCTGAAATCTCTCTGTCTCACTCTCTTAAGTACTGAAATTACTTACAGGTGTGTGCCAATCTGAAACAGGGTCTCCAGGAGAAAGATTCTGGGACCCAGAGAGATACAGCAACACTAGTCCTGAGGTGACCATGGCTGAACACAGAAGGCAAAGTGAACTAGATTATAATGCCCAAAGTTAATGATGATGTTGGGGACAGAGGTCCCCACAAGAGAAGAAGTTCAACACATTCCTTCCCACTTTGGACTGTGGTTGCATTTGTTATAACATAGGAATGATAACACCTTACTTACCAAGTTGTTGTAAGGATCAGTAGAATTTTGTTTGTAATATTTCCAGCATAATAAATACTGGTGTGTAGTCTTCTTGTTAATGAAAACATTCTTGATATTTCTCAAGCTATTATGAAATCCAAAATAGTATTAGAGTAGAAACCAGCTCCACAAATACATTATACAAATATGTACTTTTTACACAGATATGTGTACCATCTAAGCTGCTATTTTCTAATGTCTGTAGAAAAGCACTAGTTTGAAAGATGAACATAGACTCTTTTCACAAGGAAAGATCATTTAGTCCATCTTTCTGCCTCTTGGTAGATAAGACATCTGAAAAGCCTCTTTCACCAACATCTCCCTTGAAGGATTCAAAGAACTGACTCTCTTTCTAGTCCCTAAATATGAAATATGAAGGAAATTTCTGAATATATCTTAATATATCTCTTGATATATTCAAGGAGTATCTACTAACTGCCATATATGGCACAGAGAGAATATATACAGCATATACATATTTTTTTTCATTTCCAAGGGTAGTGTATTAATCAGCTAGGATTGCCAAAACACTGATTAGGTGACTTAAATAACAGAAATTCATTTCCCATAGTTCTGGTTTCTAGACGTCCAAGATCAAGGTGTCAGCAGGGCTGGTTTCTCCTGAGGCTTCCTTCCTTGGCTTGCAGATGACCACCTCCTTGCCGAGTTCTCACATAGCATTTTCTCTGTGCATTCAGCTTCTTGTTGTCTCTTCTTGTGAAGTCCTTCACTGAAACTTAATTACCTCCTTACCTACCCTGTCTCCAAATACAATGGGGATAAGGGCTTCAACTTAGGAATTCTGAGAACATATTCAGTCTCTAACAGAGAGCATCACTTTAGAAAGGTCCTCTGATGGACTAATATCTAGGATATACAGACAACTTAAAAGAATTCACACTAAAAAACAAATAACCCCATCAAGAAGCAGGCAATCAAATTGAATAGACACCTCATGAAAGAAGAGATACAAATGTGCAATAGATATATGAAAAAATCTTCAACATCATTAGCAATCAGGGAGATGCAAATCAAAACTACTCTGAAATTTCATCTAACCCCAATTAGAATGGCAATCATTAAGAAGTCAAACAACAATAAATGTTGGCGAGGATGTGGGGAAATAGGAACTCTTCTGCACTTTTGGTGGGAGTGCAAACTAGTTCAACCAATATGGAGACCAGTGTGGAGATTCCTCAGAAAACTGGGAATGGATCCACCATATGATCCAGCTATTCTACTACTGGGTATCATTCCAAAGGGATTGAAATCAGAAAACCACAGTAATATATGCATACCCATGTTCATAGCAGCACAATTCACAATAGCCAAATTATGGAACCAACCTAGGTGTCCATCAACAGATGAATGGATTATAAAATTATGGGAAATATACACAATGGAATTCTACTCAGCAATAAGGAAGAACAAAATAATATCATTTACAAGAAAATGGAAGGACCTGGAGAACATTATGTTAAGTGAGATCAGCCAATCACAGAAAGAGAAGGGTCATATGTTTTCTCTAATATGCGCAAGCTAGGGAGTAGTGGGGAGACAAAAGGGACTCCAGACAATGGTGGAGAAGCCTCAGAGGAGCCAGAGAAATGGTCTAAGGGAAGGGGAAGGGGAAGAATGAAGTTCATCAATGCAATTACTACCACTGACCATGTGACATGTGATAATATACCAACATCAATCTCAGTACTCTGTGTTAGGGGGAGGGAAGGCGGGGGTACACCAAGTGCTGCGTGCATGTATGTTACTGTCAACTTGATGTTCATTGTGATGTGAGACTATAATGCACCAATAAAAGCACATTTTTAAAAAAAAGGTCCTCTGATGTCTACAATTCCCTGCTCTTCTCTTGTGTGAGCTCCAACAAGTGACATGGGAACAAAGAAGATACAACTTTGGCTACCTGGAGCTCATCATCTAATGTTGGAGAAGAGGTATTTTCCCATGAACACAGGGCTCATCAGGCAAAAATTCAAGCAAAGTCTTAAGGAAGCATACAAGGGCTAAGACAGTAAGTGCTGTGAACTCAAAGACAGGATCTACCATGGTAGGCATGCATGTTCCAGAAACACCCAATGGAGGGGAGGGAAGTCAATGTCCTATTCATTAACCATGTCCCTCAATTTCGCAATTTGGTTGGTTTACTAATCAAGTACAAACACACACAATGTTTATTGCTTCAGCAAACAAAAACCTGCTCTCCCTCTGCTCTCCTGTGGGACCTCACATCAGACCTCTCTGGAACACATTCAACTTCTCCCTGTTCCAGAGGCCACTCACACGTCCAGTTCCATCACACTTATCCTCCTATGTGTGCAGGAGTTGCTGGGAAGAGCCTCCCTATCTGGGCTCTGCCACTCTCTGGAGTACAGATGTTTTCTACCCACTTATTAGGCAGCCTGCACTCCCGAACCATTTTATTTAAATGCTAATTGAACCACTTTTTTGACTGTGAATCTCATCATTTTTAAAATGGAGATAATACCCCATTGGCTAGACTCTCCCTCCCCTCTCTACTCCCTCCTCTCCTCTCCTCTCTTCTCTCTTTTCTTCTCTCTCTCTCTCTCCCCCTTTCTTTCTCTCCCTCCCTCCCCCTTCTTTTCTTGTAGCACTGCAGATTGAACCCAGGGTACTCTACCACTGAGCTATATCTCCAGCCCTTTTTATTTTTTATTTTTAAATTTTGAAGTAGGGTCTAAGTTTCCCAGGCTGGCTTCAAACTTGCAATCCTCCTGTGTCAGCCTCCTGAGTAGCTGGGATTACAGGCAAGCACCACCATGCCTGGTGGTGCATTGACTGGATTTTCAAGGGGACTAAATAGAACGATGTTATAAACAATCTAGTCTAATGCTCATATATAGTATGTGTTTTATTAATGCATTTCATGCTTCTTTCTTTGCTGGTCGAAACAATTGAGTGGACATCTGAAAGCAGGATTGCAAAGGCTGGTAAAGAGAGCTTTGCCTGGGCTGACTCCCTGGATCCAAAAGGTCCACAGAGCATGCTCCTTTCACATATGACATTCGCCATCTTCTCTTCAATCCAGGTAAATGGGAACTGACATAGGTATTTAGAAGGGAAACAATGGAGAAGAGAAGACCATGTATGTTCTAAGATTAAAGGGACATGTGACTAACATTCCTGTAGAAGGTCCTGGGACCAGGACTGTGGCCTCCTCTCAGGGGCCAGAAAATACAGGCCTTGCTAATCGAGTACATGAACCAAAGGACGTATCAATGTGATACTGGTTTTGATAACTTTAGCAAAGCACAAGTCACCTGCTCTACTTCTTGCTCCTTCGGTAGACTTACCCAGGGACACACACTTCGATTTGGTGACTGGCTCAGTCAAGTTCATAGATGACAGAATCATTTTGGAGGCACTGAGTTCAAGGAAGTGCACTAGTGTCGCAGGAAGGAAGAAGGGGAGGGGTAATAAGGAAGTAGAACACAACATGTACCCCTGCCCCAAAGACCTTAGTCTGCTGAGGCATGTGAGACAAAGTGCATGACAAATAGAAATCAGAACTGGAAAACTTGATCCAGTGGGAAGAGCCAGGAAATGAATCACTGCAGATATGTGGGTTTCCCATAGAACTCAGTACTATGTGAACTTTGGCCATGACCCACTGGATTTTCTCACAGAAACTGACTTTTGGTCTTTCCCTTGAATCTTTGACAATTTGTTCCTACTACAATTCCCACCATTTGAAGATCTTTCCTAGGAATAAATGACCCAAGTGGTTTCATACTAATCTGCTTTGGGCTTGTGATAGGGTTTCTTACAGTCAATTCAAAAGTATTCTTGAAGCACTGGCTCATACTAGCTTGCCCCAGACTAAAGACTATAGAGGATACAAATCAAGTAGTAGCCTCAATCATTCCCTGCAAGAAGCTGACATGCAGTGGTATGCTATAGCCCTCTTATACTTTTGAGAACCACTTGCTAAATATTCAGGAATTTCATGAGCTGGTTGTTAAACAAAGATGTGGTCGCTTGAATGATGACCCTCCAAAAGACACTTATGTCCTAATCCCCGGAGCCTGTGAATGTTAGTTTATATGATGAATAAAAAAAAAATACGCCAGATGTGGTGGTGCCCGCTTGTAATCCCAGTACTTGGGAGGCGGAGACTGGAGGATCCGGGTTCGCGGCCAGCCTCAGCTACTTAGTGAGGCCCTCCGCAACTTAGTGAGACCCAGTTTCAAAATAAAGTATAAAAAATAGGGCCGAAGGTGTAGCTCAGAGGTAGAATGACCCTGGGTTCAATTCCTGGTACCACAAAAAAATAAAAATAAATAAAAAAATAAATTTTCTGTTAAAAAAATACAAGAACTTCGCAGATGTGATTAAGTTGAGGATCTTGAGATGGGAAGATTATCCAGATGGGCCCTAAATGCAATCACATATATGCTTACAAGAAGGATTCACAAGATGTGGCACACATAGAAGACTAAGTTTTGTAAGCATAGAGACAGAAGTTAGAGTGATGCGGCCACAAGCCAAACAATACCAGGAACCACCAGATGCTGGAAGAGGCAAAGAACATTCTCCCCTGGAGCCTGCAGAAGAAGCACAGTCTTACAGACACCTTGGTTTCAACCCAGTGGAACTAACCTCAGACTTTGGGCTTCCAGAACTGAGAGACAAATTTCTGATGTTTTAAAGCACCAACTTTGTGGTAACTTGTTATAGATGCCATAGGCAGCTGATATAGGTGGGGGTCACTATTAACAGCCATGGTGGGGGTATTTACACTACAGAAACTTATAAATGCTACAAGTCAGAGATTTTGACTTCAAAGAGCGGGCTTGTTTACATTATACCTGTGCAGTTTAGCCTTAGGTAAACCATCAAAGCATGCCACTTGATGGCACAGTACGATGTGATGAGCTGTGATCTAATGTGACGTGGTACACTGGAACCCTCAATCTGAATCCTCCCCAAACCGATTCTGTCTTTGGTAAGTATCTTTATTTTTCTCTGTGGTTTCCTTCCCCAAATAAAAGAGCCTCAAAACAAACTCACTAATTCTAGGAACATTATCTAAGCTAAGCACCTACTGTGTACCAGAAATGGTGCTGAAGGTACAAAAGTGTGCAAGACCTGGCAGTTGGCACTGAGGAACAGATACTCCTTGTGATATCAGATAGCTAAGTGATAGAAAAAAAAGATTGCCAGTGTGAAGGTAGAGGTCAGGGGAAACTGCGAGGTGTTTCCCATCTCTGTGATTTCCACTCTTTCGGACCCAGTGCTAAATCATTGAGAGATTTTTGTCCCTTGGGAGTGGAGTTCTCAGTGGGAGATTGCTATGGTCTGAATGTTTGTATTCCCCCAAACAACTCATGTGTTGAAAAGCTAATCACCAACATGAAGAAATTAGGAGGTGCAGCCTTTGAGAGATGATTATATCATGAGGGTGGAGCCTTGATGAATGAGATCAGTGACCTAAAAAAGACGTCCCAGAGAGCTGTGTCACCCTTTCCATCATGTGAGAACACAGGGCGAAGCTGCCACCTATGAGTCTAAAAGCAGGTGCACCAATCACTGAATCTGCCCTCACCTTGACCTTGGACTTCTCAGCCTCTGGAACTGTGGGAAATGAATTTCTGTTGTTTATAAATCACCTACATGGGGTATTTTGTTAAAACAGCCTGAAAGGACTGAGATTATCCCAGACTAATCAAAGAACTTTCTCTGAAGAGTTGGAAAGCTTGTCTCTCTGTTGAACTTGAGCCCAAACTACTATCTCCTAGAGAAGCTAAACTGGGCCAAGTACAAAACTGGATCCTAACCATAGCCAGGTAGCATTTGTCAAACAAGAGGGTGCCACCCACAGCGTCACTGTGGGTGTAGCATTCTTCAGCACAGATGCCACTGGTCCCTGGAAGCACCATGGTAACAGCCACATGCAAACCACTGCTCTGAAGACCACGTGGGTCTCTGTTCTCTGTATTTTTCCCATTACTACTTGGTGTGTGCTCTGCTTAAAGTTTTAAGATCTTGAGGAAACTTCCCTTCCCCAAGTGGTGTCTGGAGTTAATATCCAGGGGTGTCTAACAGAAAACAATTTAGTTTTCCCTTTTTAAGATGTCACATCTCAGGTTCCTTACCCTGACCCCAGTTAAACCCCTTGGGCATCCTTTCAAGCTAAGGATGTTAGAAACAGCTAGTCAGAGTAAATGTCCCATGAATTGTCCTCTATGGGAGTGGTAATATATTGGCTATTATTGGGAAGTTTTCACAGGGTAACAAGTTTACTCTTCCAGGCACTGGACCTATTTGGGGAAAAATTCTATTTATTCCCTCATTGAAGAACTCCATATGCCAGACTCTGAACTAGCATTCTAGTTGAGTATTCTTCCTCAGGATGCCAACAACAAGTATTGTTGAGAAATACTAAGCCCCTTTCAGGTTCTCCAGTGAAAACCCCAGAGTGCAAAAATCTCTACAATTTATGGGAGATCAGGTGGGGAATGAGACAATGTAGGGAAAGAAGACAGCAATCTAGTTGTGTCACCTATTGGCTAGACACCTCTCCTAGTCTTAATTTTCTCAATAAAATTGTAGACAAACACCATAGGTACATCATGGTGTTATTGTAAGTTCTGAATGAGTATATGGCTGTGTGGAAGATTTTGCAACCTAGAAACTGTTCTAAAATATTCATTATTTTCATCATGACCAATTGTAGATTTGGTTATTCAAACATATTCTATCTACTCCCCCCATCTCCATGTGAAAAGTACAGTTCCCTGTCCTTGACTTTGGGCTGGTCCATGTGACTCTTTTGGTGAAAGGGATGTAGCAGACCCAGTGCAAGCAAGCTGTGCTCTCAGAGGCTACACTTCTGCTCCTCTGCCATTGTCAGGGAAGGGCTTCTCCAGCCTGGCCTCAGAAGGAACCTATACGGTGCAGACCTGAGTTCCACCTGCATGAGGAAGCGAGCTCAGCCCACTCACAGTTCAAAGCAGAGCCAACCAGCCCACCCCAGCTGACCTGTGTGAGCAGATGTGAAGATGTGAAGGAAGGATAAATGAATGTTATTTTAAGCTATTGAGTTTTAAGGTGATATAATAGTTAGCTGAAATATTTACTTGGGCTCATGGTTTCAGAGGTTCAGTCTATTGTTGGCTAACTCCAAGACAGACATTACGGCAGCAGGGCGTGGTGGAGGAAAGCTACTCTCAGCTCATGGTGGCTGGAAGCAAAGAAAAAGAGCAAGAGGAGGGGTCCTGGGACAGATATCGTCCTCAAGGCCATACCCCTAGTAACCCACCTCCTGCAGCCATGCCTCACCTCTGAACCTGGGCGAACATTCCTCACACAAACCCTAACAGGTGGCATGGTCCCCAGCATGAGCTGACTGATACATAGCCCATCACCCTTCTCCTCAGGCTAAGAGGTCCCGGGAAATCAACAGCACCCTAGAAACCATCTTGATAAGATATTTGCAATGCAATTTGCAAGTGAAAAGGAAGTCATTGCCCAAAGGAGGAACTGGCTTAAGGCAGTGGGGTGGGTAGGTAATGAGTAGTATCAGAATCACCTAGAAACTTCAAATTACACATACCCGACCTGCTCACCAATCCCATTCTCTCCATTCCTTTCGATATTTACCAGCCTAAGAATAAGGAGAGGAAAGGATAGAGCATGATGCTCCAATAAGTCCTATTAAGAAAAACATGGGCTACAAAATAGCAAATAGCAAAATATTTGGAAGCTAATGGGAATCAACATAGCTAAGAGGAAATTCTCAGTCATCCCAGGCAACCCGCCTCCCAGCCAACAAAGGATGTCCGGCTAATCCCAGTACAGTCCTGAGAGCAGGTGGCATGAAGTCTGTAGTATGCAATAAAGTATTTCAGTCTAGTCAGTGGTGCATTATGTATGCAACAGTAAGTTTAAGTTTAAATTCTAAGATTGGCTAAGCTAATGATACTAGATGCACAGCCCAGGGGTGGTCAGTTAGAATTATAACAAAAAGAGCCACACTCCAGGCATGGCTCCCTCAAATTCTTCTTCTATCTGGGTCAATATCAATAACCTACAGCCTGCCAATGAGCATAATGGATTAAATATTGTTGGTGAAAATATGGTCTTATTAGTTAATATAATGAATATTAGAAATTCTATCTCACTGAAGAAATTAAAGATGTTCAAGAGAAATAAACTGCTAAGACAGTGCAGCAACATTCTCCACTGTATGAACAAGTTAAAAGCATACAGTAAAGCTAGAAACCTGAACCGGGACCCTGAGGCTTAATCCGCAGTGGATCCATATCCAACGATGATTCAGATTAGAAGGATCACGATTGCACAGCATCCTGCCCTGTAATGTGGCTACATCTGCATTCAATGAGCAGCCTCATGCAGAGCAGGGTCAGCGCACCTGGGAGGAAAGAGGGGAGGGTTTCATCTAGTTGCAGAGCAGACCTCTGCACTGCTTTGTGTCTACGTTGCTAATGAATGCTTGTCCAACAAACATCTGTATGGGTGACAGAAGAAAAGAGGTTATATGTATGCTCTAAAAGAAAATTAAAAGCCTTCTCTAATATGAAAAAATGACTTTGTAAAGAACATAAATTACAGAACACTTAAAAATATAATTAAACATAATTATGTTTAATTACAGCCTGCTGTAGTCTAAGTGGTAAATAAATATGAATGCCTAAAATTAGATATTATTTTGCAGTTTCAAATGAGACAAATAAACATTAAAAGAATTCATGCTTCAGACTCATATACACCCTAGTTCC
This sequence comes from Glis glis, assembly GCA_004027185.1. Taxonomy (NCBI): domain Eukaryota; kingdom Metazoa; phylum Chordata; class Mammalia; order Rodentia; family Gliridae; genus Glis; species Glis glis. The sequence continues at coordinate 9,297 of PVJS01013861.1, forward strand.
TCCACCTGCAGATGGAGATGTGTTGTGGACTCCAGCTTCCTCGTTTGTAATAGAGGCCATATATACCTTAAAGGAGTTCTGTATTTATGGGAATTTCATGAAAATAGGAGAAAGTACTGTGTGTTTTCGGGGTTTTTCCTCTCACTTCCAGTACATAAGAGTCACTGATGAACCTAGAAATGTGTTCAGTCCGTACACAAAGATGTAGTCAATGGAAGGAAGGACAGAAATGCCACCCGTGGTGGACTCCTTGCTCCATGGTCTTTTAAGATTAGCTCTTTTAAGAATGGAATAGTACTGGACAGTTACAGCAGAAAGTGGTTATAACTTGTTGATATCCTCCCATGAAAAAGTAAGAATATGAGCCATCTTATTTGAAACTGCTCATTGAAATCCAAGTCCAAGAATCCCAACTCTGATCTTGCGATAGAGCTGATGCTAAAACTCCCTTTATCCATGATTCCTGCCTACTGTACATTTTTTTCTTTCTTTTCTTTTGTTCTTGTTTTGTTGTTTGCAAAAAGCCAGAATAATTTTTACCTTCCAACCATTTTTTTAATAGCAAAGAAGTTTAATATGCTGCAGTAAAATAAGCACCTTGAAAAAGCTTATGGAATCGGTGTCAATGTTAGAGAAACCCTTCCCACATACCCTCTAGCTCCATACCCCATCCCTCAAAACCAAAGAAGAAATCTGAAAAAACACAGGAAATCCTTCCAAGCCTGGATTTCAGTGTAGGCCCCTTTACCAACAACAAGAACACAGTTTCCTACATGGTCTAACAGGAAAGTAAAACACAGAAGCACAAAAAGTCTATGAGATTTCAATACTCCCTGTACATATTCAAAGTTAAAATAACTCCAACTTTTATAGCTAGACATATTGTTTTAAAGCAACTTAATATATTTTTAAATTTCCATATATATACTCTCAAAGGTTCTCCAGGTGAGGTATGTAAACATTGTCTAATGAAAAATTTTCAATGTTTCCAACCAGCAAATTCACAGCATACATTGACTTTTCATCCATTAAAGACACGATATTTTCCTACACTCACTAACATAGTGGAAATCCAGGCCGAAGAGACACACGCTTATCTTCCAGGTTACCATTTACAGAATTTCTCATTTCATTGCTTTTGGAAAGACCACCTTCACACAGGCTAGGAGCACACACTCGGTACCAGGAAGGGGCGAGGCTCTGGCAGCCCTGTCCTTGGGCATCTGGAACACTGGCTAAGACTCACAAGACAGCAAAAAGGAGAACACCTGAACAATTACAAGATTGACAATGCTGGGAGGAACCAGAAAGACTTTTAAAGGAAGAATAGAGATTTGTTTCAGAGCTCTCTGGATCCACTGCTGGATCAGCAGCCCCTGCCCGAAACGTTCTGAAGGGTCGTGGCCTAAAAAGAAGAAAAATCCAACACGGCATCTGAACGTCAGTGAAATTGCATGGGCCTCCCATGACCCTCTGGCCCCTCAAAGGCATCGACTCTTGCCTAAATCAGGACCCTAGGCTATGCTTTTAGTACAGGTTAGGGTTGAATTTCTTAATATTTTAATGCATGTGGAAAAATAACGCCATGAGTTTATGAAGATGACCAATGCTCACAGGCACTGGCCAGTGACCTCGGAGGAGTTCAATTCTGAAAACCATTTGTTCCCTGAGGGTGAGCAGCAGGCTTCTAGTGAGATTGAGGCTAATAAGGGGATTTTTTATTACAAAGTATTACAGACTTGGGAAGCCTTAGGCCAGAATCCTTTTTTACCACCACATAAACTACAACACCACTCCTCCTGCCCTACCACCACAAGTAGTTACCGCCCCAATGATACAATATAGGTCAATTTCTTTCCTCTGCTTGTTTCAGGCTCAACAATGGAAAGCAACCATTTTTAAAGAAACTTAGTTTTTAGTCTAGAATCTAAACTCTAGATCCTCCAAATGTGATGGTAGCCATAGAATGTAGGGAAGAAAAAGTTAATCCGTGTGTGCGTGTGTGTGTGTGTGTGTGTGTGTGTGTGTGTGTGTTATTGAGAATTGAACCCAGGGGCATTTCACCTCTAAGCTATACCCCAAACCCTATTTTATTTTGAAACAGGGTCTCACTAAGTTGCTAAGGGCCTCACTAAATTGCTGAGACTGAACTCAAACCTGTGATCCTCGTGTCTCAGCCTCTCAAGTACTGTGATTACAGACGTGTGCCACCATGCCCGGCTTTTTACACTTCTTTTAAAAAAGTGAATATTTTTACATTACTGATCTCTCCAATGTATCCTATTTAGCTGGATTCTACTCATATGGAAAGAAGCGCCAGTGGGGTGATCTTGGGCAGGTCACATCTCTACAGAGACTCTGCTTCTAGCCATACCACGGGAGCTGACACGGGTTTTGCGACATGAGGTAACACTGCAGAAGGAATCCTCCCTGCTTGGAGTCAGGTAACCAGGCTCTGGCCTCAGATCCACACCTGAATTTCTGCTGTGTCACTTAGAACAACATGACCTTGATAAGTAGCTCAATTCCTTTGACTGTAATTCTCAATAACCATCAAAAGAAGGAGCGGATCAAAACTACTCAGTGTTCCTTCCACCACAAACATTATATAAGAATAAACTGCTTAAAAACAGGTACATGCTTCTTTTGTCCTACTCATTTTGAGTAACCATTGCTCATAATGGCTGTCTTCACATTCCATGCAATTTTCTATTTGCCCGTGCCCTGGCATGTATACAACAATCTCTCATTTAATATAAATAACTTACTCTCCATTCTTGAAGTGATGCCATTTTCAGGGGGATTTAATTATGCTATCATTTTTATGACTACATTAGATTGAAATGTAAAGAATCAAGAATTGTGCCAACCGATGCTGATGATAATGAAGATGAAATCAACAACATAATACTGGATTTTATTATAATTTTATACCTTATAATAAGTTCTAGTCAGTTACAGCAGTAAGTGGTTATAATGGCTACCAACACATATGGATGATGTAGAATCTGGACTGTAGACTAGAAACTAGATTTTATTATAGTACCAGACTGGCCTAATGTACCAGTCCCTGTCTTAAGAATTTGACATGTATAACCCAAGTTCATCCTCACAGTTACCCGGTGATGTAGATTCTACCATTATCCCATTTTATAGATGATGAAACAAGTATTATAAAAGAGTCAGTTCATCTGACTGAGATCTAACAGCTTGTAAACAATGAGTCTAAAAAGTTGAAGTGAAGTCTGTCTGATTCTGGAGCTGTGCAATTACACTCTTCCTCTGTTGTGTGCGGAGGTTCTGGATGTTTCCTTAATAAACAAAGAGATGAAATGTTCATGAGTAAGTCATTTCCTTCTCTGAAATTTAGTTTTCTTACAGAGAATGAGAGAGAAGCAAGTCTAAATGCCCAAAGTCAGAAGGGAATGTGGAATCCTAGAGGAGATAAAAGTTGAATATTGTTGAAACAGAAAGAGAAAGAATAATGGAGCCAGAGGAAGAGGAGCCTTATAAGATGTGTGAAGGAGTTCAGACTTTGTTCTTTGTCACTCATGAGTCTCAGATGGGGAAAGGACCGAGATGTACATCGTGGAAGCAGCAGAGTGAACACTGGGTCACAGGGGGAGAGTGCAGGCAGGAGCAAGCTGGCTTCCGGAGTCTTTGCGTGGTGGGCTGCAGAGGGATGACAGCGACAGGAATGGATGACAGTGATCATCAAGAGAACCATGACAGGCAAGTCAGAAGGATTTGGTGATTCATTGGGTGTGGGAGATAGCTGAGCAAGAGTCAGGAGGATGCACAGGGATCTGGCTTGTGTCACTGGATGACCTTGGTGCCATTTACTGAGACAGGGCCACTGACAGAGAAAGAGGGCTGGGAAGTAACATGAATTTAGTTTGGGACAAGTGGAGTTTGCCATGCCTCTATGACGGATAATCTCTCTGATGGAGATTATCAGGGGGCATTTGGAGCTCAAGACAAAGATTTGGGGTAATAATAAAAATGGGCAAGTTGTTTCATATAGGTAGAAGTAGTGAATGATGAGGTAGAGAGGATAGCATAAAAAATGAAATAAAAGATATGGGACTAATGTCTGAGAAAGAGTAAAATCCAGTAAGAGAGACAAAGATAACATGATCTGAGTATTAGGAGGAAAATTAAGACAGTGTGAAGCTATTAGAAAACCAAGGGAGCCCGGCAGGGTGGTGCAGGTCTATAATTCCAGTACTTGGGTGAATGAGACAGGAGGGATTGCAGGTTCGAAGCCAACCTCAGCAACTTAGCAAGGCCCTTCGCAATTTAGTGAGACCCTGATTCAAAATTAAAAATAATAAAATAGAGCTGGGCATGTACCTCAGAGATAGAACAGCCCTGGGTTTAATCCCTGGTACCACAAAAAGAGGGAAAGAGGGGAGGGGAGGGGAAGAAGGGAGGAAGGAAAGAAGGAAGGAAGGAAGGAAGGAAGGAAGGAAGGAAGGAAGGAAGGAAGGTACAGTGGCCAACACCTGTAATCCCAGAACTTTAGAGGCTGAGACAAGAGGATCGCAGGTTAGAGCCTAGCCTCAGCAACTTAGCAAAAATTTGTTTCAAAATAAAAAATAAAGCAGGCTAGGGGTGTAGCTTAGAGATAGGACACCCCTGGGTTCAATCCCCAGTATGAAGGAAGGAAGGGAGGGAGGGAGGGAGGGAAGGGAGAAAGGGAGGAAGGAAGGGAGGGAGGGAGGGGAAAAGAAAGGAATGAATGAACTGGGTCAAGATAAAATATGTTCTTATTGTGACTCAGGATCAAAAATGTTTGAAAGCCACTAATTTATGTGAACTCCTTTCACATATGAGGAAATTGAGAACCAGAGAGATTACAAGGCTCCCTTAAAGTTATGCACAAAAATCTGACTAGAATCTAGTTTTTCTGACAAGTACTTCCAAGGAGCCTAATGGTTCTGTTTCCTGTGTGTGTTGGTTTCCTCTTCTGAGCACTATTGTAAGCTCCCTGAGGGCAAGGATCAAGCCTTCCATTCTTTGGCCAATTTCTTGGCTTCCCACAACCTATTTCTTTCCTGTGGGTTCAGTTTTCTTCTTATTGAAGTAACTTTTCATCAAGGCCCTCTTTTATTCTGTCTTTGAAAATACTTTTGTGTAGATCTCACTTTGAATGATAGCTCAGCTCAGGGATTTTCAAACTGTAAGGAGCATACCCAACACCTGGCTATCTTGTTAAACTACAGGCGATGCCACAGCAGGCCTGGGCTGAGCTCTGCATTTTTCACTCACTCCTAGGTGACTCTGGTGCTGCTGGTCCTTGGACCGTAGTTTTGAGTAGCAACAGTTTAGCAGATTCAGAATTTTAGGTTTGGCAGTTACTTCTCTCAGCATTCTGAAGATATTTTTCCATCTTCTGACCTCTACTATTGATAATGGGAAATTCTATAGCAGTCTAATATTTGATTTTAGGAAACCTCTCATTTCCTTTTGTTACTTCTTAAATTTTTCTCTTTGTTTTTGGTGTGTTCCAATTTTGTTATGATGCACCTAGATTTACATTTAACTTGAGACTGCTTATTCATTTATTTGGTATTGGGGATTGAACCAAGTGGCATTCTACCTCCAACCTGCATGTCCACTGCCCCCCTTTACATACTTTTATTGCTGCAATGTAGTCTCACATCATAATGAATTTCAGAGTGATAGGAACATACACACATACAGCACTTGATGAGCTTCACCCTGGCTCCCTCCCTACTCCCTCCCCTTCCCCATACATCTTATTGAGATTTGCATTGATAACTGCATATACGTACATAATGTCAATTGAAGTGTTTCCTTCATTATTTCTCCCTCCCCCACACCACTACCCTCCCTTAGACCCCCTCCATCACTCCACTGGGGTTTCTCCTCCTTCATCTAAATTCCCTCTTATATCTCAATTACTCCCTAGCTTCCACATGAGAGAAAACATATGACCCTTCACTTTCTGTGACTGGCTAAACTCACTTAACATAGTGTTCTCCAGGTCCATCCATTTTTCTGAAAATAATGTCATTTTGTTCTTCTTTATTGCTGAGTACAATTCCATTGTGTGTATATCCCATAATTTTGTAATCCGTTCATCTGTTGATGGACACCTAGGCTGGTTCTATAATTTGGCTATTGTGAATTGTGCTGCTATAAACATGGATATGTATGTATCACTATAGTATTCTGATTTCAATTCCTTTCGAAAGATACCCAGGAGTGATATAGGTGGATCATATAGTGGTTCCATTTCCAGTTTTCTGAGGAATCTCCACACTGATCTCTATAGTGGCTGCACTAATTTGCAATCACACTAACAGTGTATAAAAGTTTCTATTTCTCCACTTCTTTGCCAGTATTTATTGTTGTTTGACATCTTGATAATTGCTATTCTAATTGAGGTTAGAGTGTTAAATTTTTTAAGCTCTTTGTACATGCTACATATTAGTCCTCTATCAGAGGAGTACCTGGCAAAGATTTTCTCCTATTCTGTAGGCTCTCTCTTTAGACTCTTTTTTAAAATTTATCATTATAATCACTTGTAATATATATTCAGAAATAATATGAATATTAAATAAGAGGGAAATATTAAACATAAAGTCTTATTAAATGTCTTATCATTAAACATTTATCTTAATTAAATTAATAGAACTTTTATTCATTTAGCTATCCCTTTTTTATTGGTGCATTGTAATCATATATTATGATGAAGTTCAGAGTGATAGAGGCATACATACACACACCACTCAGTAAGCCCTCCCCCAGCTCTCCCCACTCCCTCACCCTTCCTGTGCACAACACTGTGATTGGCATTGATAAATTTGTGTATGTACATCATGTCTATTTGCTGCACAGAAATTTTTAGTTTAATGCCATCCCATTTATTAGTTCTCATTTTAATTTCCTGAGTTTTGGGGGTCTTATTGAGGGAGTTTCTATCATTGTCTATATGTTGGAGCATTGGTCCCATGTCCTCCTCTAGCAATTTTAAAGTCTCTGATCTAATTTCTAGGTGTTTGATCCATCTTGAGTTGACTCGTATGCAGAGTGAGAGGTTGGGGTTTAATTTCATTTTTCTACAAATGGATAACCAGTTTTCCCAACACCATTTGTTGAAAAAGCTGTCTTTTCTCCAGAGTATGTTTTTTGGCACCTTTGTCAAAAATCGACTGTCTGTAAATGGTTGGATTTGTTTCCGTATCTTCTGTTCCATTTAATTTTTCATTTTGAAACAGGGTCTCACTAAGTATCTTGCTAAGTTGCTGAGTCTGTCCTCAAAATTGTGATCCTCCTGTCTCAGCCTCCCAAGTACTGGGATTACAGGTGTGTGCCAGCATGACTGGCTTGAGACTACTTCAATCTGAGGGTTGAGTCATCAGTTCTCAAAATTGTCACTCATGTCTCCCTCCACTGTGACCTTAGGGTTCTTACATTCTAGCAGGAGAATACATGCAATAAGCAAGAGACTAAATAAATAAAATGCTAACTTAAGAGATGACAATTGAGCTGGGTGCGGTGGCGCATGCCTGTAATACCAGTACTTGGGAGGCTGAGACAGGAGGATCACAGGTTTGAGGACAGCCTCAGCAAGTAGTAAGATTCCACAGCCTAGTGAGACCCTGTTTCCAAACAAAAAATAAAATTGGACTAGGGTATAGCTCAGAGATAGAATGTCCCTGGGTTCAATCACCAGGACCCCCCCCCAAAAAAAAGAGGTGAAAATTTCTAAGAGAATAAGAAAATCTTGCCATGGGTGGGGGATAGAGGTGTAATTTCAAATATGATGATCAGGGTTCATTGGGAACATGACATTTCAGTAAACACATGAAGGATGTTGGGGGAGAGAGAGTTCCTGGCAAAGAGAAGATCCAATACAAACCCTCTAGTGGAGACTGGGGGGTAGGAGATGGGGGAGGGAGAGGGAGACTGATATATTAAGGGAGTATATTAAGGGAGTACATAAGGACTGAAAGATGTTTCAATCCTTAAGAAGTTTAAATTTAACTGGGAAAATTGGGTTAGAAGCATGGAAAATAAAGCCGGGCGTGGTGGCGCACGCTTGTAATCCCAGTACTTGGGAGGCTGAGACCAGAGGATCCGGGTTCGCGGCCAGCCTCAGCTACTTAGCAAGGCCCTCCACAACTTAGTGAGACCCTGTTTCAAAATAAAGAATAAAAAATAGGGCTGGGGGTGTAGCTCGGAGGTAGAATGCCCCTGGGTTCCATCCCCAGAACCGCAAAAAAAAAAAAGAAGAAGCATGGAAGATAGCGATGCACTGGAAAATGCTAAATCACAGAGAGCTGAGAGTGCTCCCAGCGTGGGCAACAGTGGAAGCACAAATGGGATCCCCAGGGCAAAGCTCTCCTCCCTGAAACCCCCAACCAAGTGTTCTGCATTTTAATGTCCAGAGAACACTATGGGTAAGCAGAATACTCACATGGAAGCAGAAAAATCAAAGCTTGAAAATAAGCCTATAAAAATAAAAATCTAGGAAACAATTCAAATAATGCTAAGTACATATATAAAGTTATCAATACCAATCTCAATAATATGTACAGGGAGTGGGAGGGAGCGGGGTGGGATCCGCAGGGGAACACACCAGGTGCTGTGTGCAATTATGTTTCTATCACTTTGAACCTCACTGTAATGTATAATTGCAATGCACCAATGAGAGTATATTTAAAAAATAAAAAATAAAAGTTTTAAAAAGGCTGGGATTAGGGTGGGATCCAGAGGGAAACACCAAGTGCTGTGTGTATATACATTTGTATCATTTTTTAAAAATACTTTTATTGGTGCATTGTAGTCTCACATCATAATCTAGTTCAGTGTGATAGGGACATACATGCATACAGCATTTGGGGAGCATCCCCCACTCCCTCTCCAATCCCTCCCCTTCCCCATACAGGATATTGAGATTGGCATTAGTAATTTCACATATGTACACAACTTCAGTGGCAGTGTTTCCTTCATTGATTCCCCCATACACACACCACCCTCCTCTAGACACCCTCCAGATTATGGGGTTTATCCTCCGTTATCTAAAGTCCCTCTCATATCCCAATTACTCCTTAACATCCACATATAAGAGAAAACAAATGACCCTTCATTTTCTGTGACTGGCTAATCTCACTTAACATAATGTTCTCCAGGTCCATCCATTTTCCTGCAAATGACATAATTTTGTTCTTCTTTATTGCTGAGTACAATTCCATAACTTCGTAATCCATTCATCTGTTAATGGACACCTAGGTTGGTTCCATAATTTGGCTATTGTGAATTGTGCTGCTATAAACATGGATATGCATGTATTGCTATAATATTCTGATTTCAGCCCCTTTTGGAAAGATACCCAGGAGTGGTATAGCTGAATTATATGGTAGATCCATTCCCAGTTTTCTGAGGAATCTCCACACTGATCTCCATAGTGGCTGCACTAATTTCCAATCCCAGCAACAGTGTTTAACAATTCTTATTTCCCCACATCCTCGCCAGCATTTATTGACTTCTTGATGATTGCGATTCTCATTAGGGTTAGATGAAATCTCAATGTAGTTTTGATTTGCATCTCCCTGATCGCTAATGATGTTGATCAGTTTTCATATACTTATTGACCATTTGTATTTTTTCTTTTGTGAAGTGTCTATTTAGTTCAATTGCTCATTTCTTGATTGGGTTATTTTGTTTTTTTGTGTTAAGTCTTTTAAGTTCTTTGTATATTCTGGATATTAGTCTTCTATCAGAGGAGTAGCTGGCAAAGATCTTCTCCCATTCTGTATGCTCTCTCTTTAGACTTTTGATGGTTTCCTTTGCTGAACAGAAACTTTGTAATTTAATGCTGTCCCACTTATTAGTTCTCGTTTCAATTTCCTGAGCTTTGCAGGTATTATTGAGGAAATTTCTACCAGTGCCTATATGTTGGAGTGTTGGTCCTATGCCCTCCTCTAGTAATTTGAAAGTCTCTGGTCTAAATTCCAGGTCTTTGATCCAACTTCACTATATAATTACAATGCACCAATACAAGTATAAAAATAAAAAATAAAAATCAACTAGTAACTTTTAATGTCCCTTATGTAGGACTGTGTGCTATGTTCCTCTGAGATGGTATCTCCCTAAACATTTCATGTCCCAATAACAAAACGTGGGCCATATCTTAATCAGGCAATAATAGCTACTTGTCACTTTTTCTTCAGCTTCCAAAATGATTAGAAGCAAATTTTCCACCACAGAAAGGTTGCTGGCAAAGCTCTTTTGGCCCATTGCCTCCCTCATTCTCACATACGCCGGTTATCTCTTATGTTTATATGATCAGTTCTATTAAATACACAGATTTGATTGTAAGCTATCTCAAATCTGCTTAGAAGGAAAGTTGGGGGGAAAAAAAGAGTACAAAAAAAGTGAAGCAATTTCTGGAAATCTAGGCTTGATCCGTGTGTGAAGCCCCTGGCATATCTGAGACCCCTGAGAGGTCGGTGGGCACCTACAAAACAAAGGGTAGAAGCTCATAATCCAGGAACTTTGCCCTGAAAGGGAGGGATTTGGTCACTAATGGGTCTGCCTTCCTCTTGCTCCACTTCTGGCCCCAGGACATGGAATAAAGCCAGGACTGTCCATACTGACTCCACAGCAGCCCCTGGGGACAATAGCTAGTTATCCCTGGTCAAGTTCTGTCATTTTTATGTTTACACACTCCTCACCACCTCTCATCTGGCTTCATAACTAAATTAAGTCCCGATCACCCCTTTTGCTCTTTGGCCCATCTCTTTGCTGGATCCTCTCCAATATTTCATCTCCCTTTTAGTCATAGCTATTTGCCAAAGGGGATGACGTGTTGTGGTGGAAAGAACACCAGCCTCAGAGCCAACTCCTTGAAGACCAAAGTACAAGTCTTGACTCTGCCCATGACCTTGGTCTCTAAGCCTCAGCTTCTTCATCTGTTAAACAACAACAAAAAGGTGGGGCTAATAGTAATTATTCTGCCAACTCATGGTAAAATCAAACTCAATAATGGGATGTAAAAGTACTTTGGATCAAGAAGAACAAAACTAGAGTTTCCTAAGCCTTAAATTGCTCCAAAACCCTACAGGGAGTTAATGATAATAAACATAATAAGTAAGGAAAAATACAGTTTGCTAGAAACTAATACATGCAAAGGTGAAATTCATAGCAAGGCAGGATCTGCAAGGGAAGAGTGATATTAAGTAGGGCAGTCAGATCAAGTCACAGAGAAGGTGAAATCTGAAAACACTTAAAAGAGGTGATCATCATGCAAATAATTGGGGGGAAAGTGGTCAAAAACAGGGAAGAGGAAGCACAAAGGCCCTGTGGGGAGAGTATGTAGACTATGTTCAAGGAATAGAAAGACCAGAATTGCTAGAGGAGAAAGGATACAAGAGACACAGAGAAAAGGGGTGACACCTTTTTCAAGGCCCCAGAAAGCTGTGTTAGGGACCTTGTCTTCTCCTTTGAATGAGATGTAGGCACTGGTGGAGGCCACAGAAAGGCCTATGTTTTGAGTGGACCTCTGGCTGCAGTACTAAGACTACCCTGGAGGGAGTGGGTGGAAGCAGAGAGACCAGTCAAGATCTGTGGCAATAATCCCAGAGAGTAGACAAGGGGGCTTGGACCAGGATAGTTCCAGAGGAGGAGAAGAGTGGTGTGTCTGGAATCGAGACATGTGCTGAAGGCAAAGCCACCTGGATTTGCAGATGAACTTGGGATATGAAAGAAAGAGAGGGTGAAGTCAGAGGCAATTCAAAATATAGGGAAGCCACCAGCTCAAAGATGTGTGAGTAGTGGTTGTGAGTAGTGCAGATTGTAGTAAGAGAATTAGAAGTTCAACTTTAGACAAGTTCATTTCTTTTGCTCAAGTGAACATACAGAAAAATGTATACCTCTTAAGTGGACAGCTCCATGAACTTGTACACAGAGAACATACTAGGGTACCCATCACCAAGATAAAAAATAGGGTATCTTTGCCAACACAGAAACTCTCCTCATACCCCTCCTAGTCACCATCTACCACAAAGGTAACTGGTATTCTTAGATCTATCACCATAGATTAATTTTGCCTGTTTCTGAACTTTATGTAAGTGGACTCATGCAATGTAAACTCTTTTGTGTCTTGTTTTTTTCATTTAATGTTTACTTTGCTACCACATTGTTAAGACTGGCAATAGTTAAGTATACCACATTAAGCATAGCCAGGGTTCATCTATTCTTCATTATCATATATTATTTCATTGTTTGAATACAACACAATTTATTTACCCATTCAATTGTGGATGAATATTAGCCTTGCTTTCAGTTTGGGGCTACTACTAATACTGCTGCCATGGACATTCTAATACATACTTTTGTAGCACATATATATGCATTTCTCTTGGGTACATATCCATATATACATCTATCTGCTTCATCCCTTCATATAGAACCTAGCTACTGTGCTTTGCAGAAGCCCAATAAGTCACATGGAAAAGCCTAAATGGAAGAGAATTAAGGTATTTGGGTAATAGTCCCAGCTGAATTTCTAAGTGACAGCCAGACCATTTTGTAAGTCATGTGGATAATCTATCTTGGACTTGGATTCCAGCCTTAATTAAGAAATCTTATCAGATGTCATGTGGAGCAGACACTGTAACTAATAAGCCCTGCCCAAATTGCAAAATTGTGAGAAAATAAATGGTTATTTTTAAGCACTATGCGTTGAGGTGTTTTATTATGTAGCAACAAATGAGTAAAGCAGCTTTGGGTCTTTTCTTATTGATTTATAGAAAGTTGTTCTATGTAATAAATATGAATCTTTTGTTACATATATGTTCAAATATCTTTTCCAATTTGTGGCTTGCTATTTCCCTCTCTTGATGATATCTTTTGATGAACAGAAGTTATTAATTATAATCAAGTATAATTTATCAACATTTTCCTTTATCTCCGTGCTTTTGCTTTTCTAAAAGAGTCATTACTCACCCTAACATTATGAAAATATATTCTTGTGTTATTTCTAAAAGTTTGGTGGTTTACTTTTCATATTGAAATCTAAAATTCATCTGGAACTGATTTTGGTTATGGTATGAGACATGGGTTGAGATTCAACTTTTTTCCATACAAATATCCAATTTACCTGCACCAACTACAGAAAAGGTCATCCTTTTCCTGCCTTGTAATATCATCTTTGTCCTAAATCAAATAATTGCATATGTAAGAGTCTGTTTCTGCACTTTTCCTTCTGTCCCATTTGGACAAGTTAACTTTAAGTTTTCTATCAGACCAATTAAAGGGATAGGTCAATAAAGCAATTAGATATATGAATCTGAAATTCAAGAGAGAGGCTCAGGGTAGAGATACCAATTTGGAGGTTATATGGATAAGGTTTTTTTAAGGTATAAATTATATGAAATCACTGAGTACAGATATAAGTGTAGAATAGAGGCGAGACCAAGGACTAAACCCTGGGACCCTCCAACATTAAGAAACTGGAGAAAAGAGGAAGCATCAGCAAAATAGAGAGAGAAATGTATAAAAGGCAAAATGGAAAACATTCTTTAAGGAGAACAAAATGATCAAATGTACCAACAATGCTGGTAAGTCAAATAAAATCAGAACCAAGAATGTACAATTGAATTTATTAACATGGAGACTTGCTGTGAATGTTGTAACCAGAAGTTTTGTTGTAGATGAGGAGCAGAATTGCTAACTGAAGGTGTTGGGTTTACCAAGAGATGTTGCCTATTGTTGGGTCATGATCATTATTCTTAAAAATGACAGTAACAGCCGAGTGAGGTGGCGCATGTTTATAATTCCAGTACTTGGGAGGCTGAGATAGGAGGATTGCATGTTCAAGAATAGCCTTAGCAAGTAGTGAGACTTGCATCAACCTATCGAGACCCTGTTTCCAAATAAAAATAAAGTAGGGCTGGGGGTGTAGCTCAGAGGTAGAATGCCCCTGGGCTCCATCCCCAGTGCCACACACACAAAGAAAATGACAACAAAATGGTTTGATGAAGGGGAAAATAATGATTCAAGGGAGTTGCCATAAATATCAGCATCAATTACTTTTGGAGGCCAGCATCTCTTCAGGACCTTGTGTCCTGAGGGCTCCAGAAACGCCAGCACATAGGTCATGGAAGTTGTTATGGACTGAATGATTGTGCTCCCCACAAGTTCATATGTTGAACCCTTAACCTCAGTGTGATGATACTAAGAGGTAGTGTCCTGGAAAGGTAACTACATTCAGATGAGACGTCTAGTCTCCAGACATCTAGCCTCCAGAACTATGAGAAATATCTATTGTTTAAACCACCTAGTCAACAGTACTTTGCTATAGCAACCTGAGCCAAGAAAGAAGTATTTAGAGGATTAAAGATAACAAACATAGGTGGTGCATCGAAGTTAAAGATGCTATACAATGAGGTGAGGCAGACATCTTGCAGTCCTGGCAAATGGAGGAGAGGAGAACGGGTGGTACTGAAAGGTAGGCGAGATAAGTTTAACCCAGATAACAGATGTTTCCACGACCAGTCCTAATTCCAAACTTCTCTAAATATCCAGAAAGGATTAACACTAAAGTTCTATTACTGAGGACCCCTCTTTCTTCTCTTTCCTTTTACAGCTGCTTTGGACTAGTCTCCATCATAAAGAAGTAAGAAACCCTACTCTGGAAATTAGTCCATGCTTCATAGGAAGCATTAACTGGAACTTCCATGGAAACTGCCCTGCATGGTAATCAGGAAAACTAGGGTATTAATTCATAACTGTAGTTTATCATTTAGCATCAAGGAATACTTATGATTTCACAGAATGGGATTCTCTTACCTGCTTCATTCCTCTCTCTCTCTAAACCCTGAATACTTAAGGAGATTGAGTTCCTGTTTTTTCTATAGAATATCATATTAGGAGTTCTTTAAATTTTTGTTATAGAAAATATCAAACATTACGAAAATAGAATAGTATAATGAACCTCTATGTATGCCTCACTCAACAGTTAGCAATTCTTGGACAATCTCATTTAATTTATACTGAATCACTTTCCTCAAATCATGTCCTGGGTTATTTGTGGCAAATACCAGATGATTTCATCAGTAAATATTTCAGTATGCATCAGTAAATATTTAAGTATGCATACTATAGACCGTGTGTGTGTGTGTGTGTGTGTGTGTGTGTGTGTGTGTGTGTTACTATGGATTAAACCCAGGAGCATTCTACCTCCAAGCTACCCCCTAGTCCTATTCATTCATTCATTCATTCATTCATTCGTTCATTTTGTTTTGAAACAGGGTCTCACTAGGTGGCTTCAAATCTTGCTACATTGCTGAGGCTGTCCTAGAACCTGTGACCCTACTGTCTCAACCTCCCAAGTACTGGGACTACAGGGATGCACCACCATGCATTTTTTAAAAAAATATATTAAAATACTCCAATTAGTAGGATGTGGTGGCACATGCTTGTAATTCCAGTACTTGGGAAGCTGAGACAGGAGAATCACAGGTTTGAGGACGGCCTCAGCAAGTAGTGAGACTCTCATCAAACTAGTGAGACCCTGTTTCAAAATAAAAATAAAATAGGGCTGGGGGTGGAGCTTGGAGATAGAATGCCCCTGGGTTCAATCCCTAGTATGACAAAAAAAAGTAAAAAAAAAAGTAAAAAATAAAATACTCCAATTGTTTGAAAATTTCCCTATTATAGGGCATCTGGTTTGTTTCCAATTTGCAGTTTTTGTTATTACAACCAAAGCTTCTGCAACATCCTAGTATAGCTGGATTTTGGAGGAAATGCTAGGAATAGAATTGTTATGCTTTAGGTCACACGAAGTTTTAAATCTTGATCCATATTAACAAACTACCCTCTAAACACTTGTGCCACAAACCACTGCAACCAGCAGCGTAGTGTGTGAGTGGGAAAGGTATCATTCCTGCAGCTTAGCTGTACAAGTCACATTTCATCATCATCCTTCCTTTCTCTAGCTTTGAACCTGCTCTGCAGATCCAACTACCCAATTTTACCTCTAAAGTCCCCTAATTGAAGAGTTTTCAATATCATAATGCTTTTTTCTGCTAACAAAGCTGTTGGTTACTAAATTCTAGCTCTTCATCAAGAACTGTTGTATTGCATATTTGCTGAATCTACTCTCTGTCTAGACTAAGATAGTTAAACTCACTATTTCAAATGGCTATGAGATCTTGAGTCATGTTCTTTTTTTTTATAAATGTTCTGCCTAATATTGTTCATGAAAAATAGCAATTATGTTTTTCCTTCACACTCGGTCCCCTCCCTATTTTTGGAGTCTACAAGTGCTATTGTGGAACATTCCATCCCCATGATTACAGAGGAACTTTTTTTTTCCTCTTCCATGGCATGCTGGAGAAATGCCCTACACCTAGATCTCTTGAATTTTAATACCTGCAAAATGAAAAGTCACTAGATGCCCCACGTGGTTTCCAGCTCTGAGTAACGAATTCACTTCTAAAAGTTTTATAAGAAACCTCATCCTAGGGACACATAATTGCCTACTCGAGGAGTCAGAGCATGCAGGCCCTGTCCTGGGAGGTAGAATTGAGTCCTAGATTTGGTCCTGTGACTTTATTCACTTTTTCACTGGGCCTCATCTGAAAATGAGGGAATTGGGTTATATTCTCTGTAAAACCTCTTTCATCTCTATGGTCTTCTCCAAAAGTTCCGGAATTCCCAATAAGAAGGGAATTTCTAGAGGGAATTCCAAGTGTTCTTCAACTTATCAACTGCAAACTGCTGGAGGATTTCAGCAAAATTTAAAATATACTTAAATTCTTGTGCATATATATATATATATATATACACATATATATATATGTATGTATGTATGTATGTATATATATATTTTTTCTTCATCTACAAATTTAAAGATACTACAATTGGTACTGCTATGCAGGAGGGATACAAATTTGATTGATACTTAAAAGAAGTACTCTTCTTACTATGAGTTTGAAATAAATAAAAGGAAACTATGGTTCTAAAACAAAATTATGAAATGTATAGCTGTTAAATTCAATCAAGAGGAATACAAGGCACTCCTTCAGACTTTCCAACGTATTGACAACACTGTCTTTTCTGGCACTTAATTATATCTAATTAAGGGATTTTCTCCCCATGCGGCAAGCTCAATTGCCTTCAAGGCCAAACTGCTAACGTAAGTGAAAAAACATGCTGGCTTTTATTCTCTAAAATTGGTACATGCTTTATACTTAGACACAGGACTGTTCTTCACTTCCACAAAGAATTGTACTTTCTTCCATTTTCGTGATACATTTAACATCATGGTTCTATCTTTTGTTTGTCTCTCTTTTTTATATAGTTATCCATGAGAGAAACAAGATCCCTCAACAATTAGAAAACAAACGTACAAATGTAATGATAAATGGTGACTGCCTCAGGTTGTTCTTAGTGTCAGAGAAAAGACAGCAGGTAGTGGGGGGCTACAATGAGCTGGAAGGGGCTTCCCCACCCCAGAGGGAGACTCAGCCCTCACTGACTCTGGTCTCACCAGCATGAAAGCCTACTGCTGTGAAATTTTCAGGATTTTATTTTTGAGAAACAAGAAGTTAACATTTTTAACTGATACTTTACCTATTGGTTTTGGTTTATTTTCGGTATCATGCAAGTCAAATAAAATATATTATATGCCTTTGTGAGTCAGTTTGGGAGAAAGAATCTTGAGATTCCTTCAATAGAAGAATGAGAAGGAATTATCTGATTGAGACGGGTCATATCTTAGCATCAAAAAGTGAGTGTGAATTGAGAAAGACAAGAAAGAATATGAAGATAAACAACCAATGGATATGTTGTTGATTAACTTGATTCTGATAATCATCACATGGTATATATACATATATATAGCATGTTATATATATTTGTTTATATACATAACACATTGTACACTTTGAATACATACAATTTTCACTTATCAGTTATACTTCAATAAGGTTACAGAAAAACAAAAAAGAGTTTGAAATTATTAAAGATTTCAAGCACATATATGAAGAATTCAAAAAACTTAATACCAAAAATCAAACAGCTCATTCGATAAATGGGCAAATGAACTAAACAGACATTTCTCAAAAAAAGAAATACAAATGGTCGACAAATATATTAAAAGAGTTCATTAGAAATCAAAGAAATGCAAATCAAAACTACACTGAGATTTTATCTCACTTCACTTAAATGGCAATCATCAATACAAATAACTAATAAATATGAGAATGTGGGAGAGAAGGAACACTCATACACTGTTGGTGGATTGAAAATTAGTACACCCATTACACTATGTGACGCAGCTATACCACTTCTCAGTATTTATCCAAAAGAACTAAAGTCAGCTTACTGTAGCGATACATGCATATCCACATTTATAGCAACCCAACTCACAATAGTCAAGTTATGCAACCAGCCTAGATGTCCATCAACAGAAGAATGGATAAAGAAAATGTGGTACCTGTACACAATGAAGTTTATTCAACCATAAAAATGAACAAAATTATGTTATTTGCAAGAAAATGGATGGAAATGGAGAATATCATAAAGTGAAATAAACCATATTCAGGAAGCCAAGGGTCACATGTTTTCTCTCATATGTGGAAGCTAGAGATAAAAAAGGAAAACAGAGATCTCATGAAAATAGAAGGGAGACCAGTAGAGGATGGGGATGTGAGGATGGAAGGGGAGGAGAAGTATTAGGCAAAGAAATTGACCAAAATATGTTATATGCATGTATGAGTATATCACAATGTATCCTACTACTTTGTGTCATTGTAATGCACCAGTTAAAAATATCCCCAAGCACATCGTGATCATAAGCCAACTCTTTCATGTCTCCTCTTTTCCAATAATGTTAAGCAGAAAGATGTAAGAAGAATTTATATTCCAGATATTATGCTAGGGCTTTATATGGTTAATTTAACTTAACTTTAGATTGCTAAGCATGAGCCTGTGCCAGGACTCAGACCCACGCCTCTAAGCCAAACAGAACACCACCCCTCCTATGAAGCCTCTTGCCAGAAGAAGGGAGCAGAGCGGGATGGCTTGAGGGTTTGTAGCTGCCCCAGTTAAGAGCCATGGGCCTCCACTGCTTCTGAAGGTATCTTCCCTTCTACACTTAAAAGACCCTTTGATCAGTTCATTATGGATGAGGAAGCTTCTCCCAAGGCATTTTAGTTAATATAAAAACAAAAAAATGAGCAAAAATAGCATAATCATATCTAAAAAAAATTTCTCCACTCCAAGTCACTGGGTCTCCATCCAGAAGAGGGTAAAGTAGGGATAATGCAGGAAAGAAAGAGCTCTGCTGGTTTCTTGAGAAGAGCAGGTCAGCTTCTCTGAAGAAGGGCTGGCTGGGGGTGGGTCATCAGTTCAGGAACACACTGAGGAAGAAAGGCTCTGTGATGGTATTTGTGGCTGAGACCACCTAAATGGTCACCAATTCCATTTCCTCTCTCTGGGCACGGAAGACTTCACTACCCAGCACCCCTTGCTCTGTGAAGTTATGTAGTTATTACAAGGATGATACTTCCTGGCTTGATCACTAAAATCTTCTAGAAGAGTCTCATCTTGCACCTTGATGGCTTTTCAACAGTGTAGGAAGTTAAGAACTCCAACATGCCAAAACCACATGCTGAAGGAGCCTGCCTTCCTGAGTTATCACAGAGAGGGGAGACATTTCCAGGAAGGGAGCCATCCAAAAGGCAGGCAAGCCCAATGCATGGCCATACCATGAATAAGCAACAAAAGTCATTTTATTAGCCACTAAGATATGCCAGCTATGTGCTATAGCAGTTGGCAGCAGCCACATCCCATAGAGTTCCCAGGAAAACTTAAGAGTCGTGTCCTCTACATCTCACCAAATACTCAGTTTGCAACATCTTTTCTGATCTTCAAATGATCAAAAAGCTTATTATTAAAGTGGTCCCCAGAGATGACCCCACAAAACCTGCTGAAAATCCCCAACCTGTGTGAAGAGGCAAGTCACACCCAGAAATTCCAGAGAAGTCTTCCTGGCCACATGCTAGAAAACATTTACTGAAATGAACCAGTAAATAACCAGGAGTCAGGGGATAGCCCTGGATGTGCTGGAGGATCAGACCCTTGAGGGAGTGATACTGGGCTGCATATATCATTTCAGTGGACAGGCGTTTTAGACAATGGCCAAACTTTGATGACTGTAAGTCTATGAATAGCCAGAGCTCTAGCCATAGGAGCTCTAGCCAAAAGCAAAATTTGTACACCCAGGATCTGCATGTCAGATAGCACACACACCCAAAAGAAGTTAAAAGGGGAAAAAAAAAAAGCATATGAGGTTCCAAACTAATTATATAAAGCTCTTTGATCAAGATTTATTGCTTTAAAATATTTACATGATCATAAATGTTTTTGTTTTTGCAAAGAAAGATCAGGTATTTTGCAATGAGCTCTAACATGTATGGTTTTTGTTCAGCTAATTGAGGAAAAAGCAGAATTAGATGGTGTGAAAACTATGGGAGCAGAAGTGGGGCCAAACTGTAAGCAATTCTTTTCCATAGAGCTTTTGCTGGACTCTTCCAGGGAGATTTTGATGGCAGCATTTTTGTCATGTAGGTACTCAGTTATGTAACCAGAAGAGCATGACTCCAAGGTAGAATCAGGCTTGGTCTAGAGGACCAAGGTCACCTCTGCAAATTGGTTTAGAAAATAAACTGGGACAATCCCTCCCTTGCCGCAGTTGAATGGGCTGGACGTACCGTTTGACTCAGTGGTCTAAACTGCAGTTAGGAGGTATTAAAAAAACAAAACAAAACAGAAGTCCTCTGAAGAACAAGATGAAAATGCAAGATATTTTCACCCCTATCTTCCCAGATGATTCGCAAGTGACAAGAGTTAGGGACATTTCCAAGGGAAGTCAAGAAATAAATTGGTTTTCTACTTCTCTTCTTTGAAAAGTTTATATTCAATTTATGCCTTTTGATGAGGTCTACAATAGTGAGCTCAGAAAAAAAAAGAAAGAAAAAGAACTTTTCTTTCTGAGCCATGGAACTTAAATTTATTTTTTAAAATGGCAGTCTACTCGGTGGGAGAAAAAAAAATTCATAGCTTATGTAATAGATCTATTTTTTTAAAACTTAATGGAAAACATAGTGATAACAGTACTAATAAATTTGAGGGAGATATACACAAAGGTTTGAGCAATAGGGCATGGGTAATTCAATGAACATCTCAATATATATATATGTACACACATACCTTTATGAATAGGGGTGTGTAGGCTTTTAGGCTTAATTGCTTGAAAATGGCAAAAATATTCTCATGTATTTGATTAACTATATATATAACAAATAACAAGGTTAATAATAATGAATATAAACTATGAGCAATTTGTAATTAAAAAGCAATTGCAGTAAAAAATAAAAACAAACAACTAAACACCATCCTGATGGTAAACTCAGAAGCTTCTGTCCAAAAACTGCAGAATTTCCACCTCCCATGGGCTTGGATGGCACTGAGACCTCTGCTGTGTAGCCAAGCATTTACAGAGCAAATGGGCTTCTTAGTAAAATATCAAACTAAAGTCCGTAATAAGCTCCAGTAATGCACCAATTGTAGTTTATAGATACTAAAAGTTAATGACCCTTAATAACTCCTGTAGTTGGTTGCTATTAAATAACTCTCAGTCATCTTCAAAAATTAGGTCGATGGAATTGTGTGCATCATTTGCCTCATAAAGACCTGGCCCTTTTTTCAGCTCGTGGCTGCTCGAGGCTGACCAGCTAAGCCATGGGCAGCATTTTCAGAATCAACCCTGATGAGACCACAGTCTTGACTTCCATCAACCAGAATCAAGACTTCTGGTGAGGGAAGAGAGAGGAAAGGCAGTCTGATTGATTAATTGATTGATTTTATTTATTTTTTATTTTGAAACAGGGTATCCCTAAGGTGCCCAGGCTGGCCTTCAACTTGTGATCTTCCTGTCTCAGGCTCCTGAATCCTGGTCAGTCTCATTTACATTGAAGAAATGGATTACGCTGGGCATGGTGGCGCATACTTGTAATCCCAGTATTTGGGAGGCTGAGACCAGAGGAGCCGGGTTTGCAGCCAGCCTCAGCTACTTAGTGAGGACCTCCGCAACTTAGTGATACCCTGTTTCAAAACAAAGAATTAAAAAAAAATAGGGCTGGGGGTGTAGCTGGGAGGTAGAATGCCCTTGGGTTCAATCCCCAGTACCGCAAGAAAAAAAAAAAGAATTTTACTTGTAATTTAGAGAGATTATATTTTTTCATCATCCACAATATGAGAC
Source organism: Glis glis (assembly GCA_004027185.1). Classification (NCBI taxonomy): domain Eukaryota; kingdom Metazoa; phylum Chordata; class Mammalia; order Rodentia; family Gliridae; genus Glis; species Glis glis. The sequence continues at coordinate 31,603 of PVJS01013861.1, forward strand.
TATTAAACCCCAAATGTTTTTCCACCTGTATTTCTTTAGTAAGAAGAACTTACAGCTCATGGAATAAGAGCTGGGTTCTGGAGTTATACTCGAAAAGGCAATTTTAGTTTTTCCTCATCTTAGCTGTATGACCCTAGGTAAATTAGATAACCTTTCTAGGTTTTAGTATCCTCATCTATAAAATGGGGATGATGACAACAGTTTCCACCTATAGGGTTTTTATGAGAATTAAATGATAAAATCTGGGGTTGGAAAACTCTAGCCCATGGGCCAAACCCAGCCTACCTGTTTTTGTAAATAAAGCTCTACTAGAATAGTTACTCCTACTCATTATATTGTGTCGATGGCTGTTTTTACACCATAACAGGAGAGTTGAGTATTTGTGACAAGGATTGCATAGCCTGCAAAGTCTGAAATAGTTTGTCTGGTCTTTTCAAAAAAATTTTTCTCTCACCCCTGATATAATCTGCGTACATCATTTTGCACAATTCCTAGCATGTAAACATTAAGCTATAGTTTTCTATTTGGAATTTTGTATTTTGTCACTTACAAAAACTAACTTGTGACTTGTAAGGAGTTGTGAAGCAGAACAGCTAAAAATGAAAACTAAATTCTGGCACCAGGTTCTCAGAATACATTTTAAGGAAAAGTTACCTTGACTCATAAACCCATGCAATAATTAAAAACAGAGTTGCTTTGATTGAAGTCTTGGTGAGAGGCCTGGAAAAACACTACATCACACACATCATCATCATGCCAGTATTCCTTGAAACCTGTAGAAATTCATTGAAAACATGAAGTATAAAGTCTAAATGGCAGATGGATTCCTCTCAGTTTCTCATAGGCCTTTTTTTTTTATTCTCATCTATTTCTCTATAAAGCCACAAAAGCAACCAGTAGCAATAACATAATGCAACAGAATTTCTGGCATCTCCCCTTGAATAAATGGAGACATACACATGGATCTTCAAGTAACTATGGCTTCTTGAGGTCTTTCCCTTACCTCATATTTTATACTCCATGCATTTCGAAAGGCAACAGTTTGCAGAAAAAGAGATGGGCAGATGTAGCACTTGTTTGACAACTCGTGGAGGGGACTCCAAGGGAAACCTCGACATCTCAAGAAGGATCTTTTTTCTGCACGGTAAGGTGGTTGCATCTCTGACCCCAAGTTAAGTACAGCACTAGTAGAAGTCAATGCAAAAGGCTGGGTACTCAAAGATCAGCAAAACAGCTCCAGGCTAGAGTACCTGGGAACTGTAACTGAGTGGTAAACCACATCAACGCCATCCTGCAAGAATGCACCTGCTTTATTTGGCAGGCTGTGGGCAACAGATGAGGCCAAGTCAAGTCATCCACAAGAACACGATATTTCTGTGGTGTTCAGAACACTGACATCAGCTAGATAAGTCGAAACTGCTTCCTCTGTAGCAAGAAAGGCCGGCTGCGCATTAGATTCATGCCAATATCAGGTTCCTCCTGGTGCAAGATTATGATGTATTTACTCCCAGACCAAGTCAAGATTTAAAATGAGGATGAGATCTTTGCAGGCTAGGAATGTTTTCATGAGCACACTAATGAACAAATCAATGTGAAACCCTCTCCTAGAGGACTCTGAAAGGAAAAAGATCTGGTCTGTAGGTCAGTGTGGTAGACAGACTTCCAGGATGGCTCCCAAGACTCCAGGCCCCTGGCATAGGCACGTCTTCTCTCCTTGTTATTCAATGGAACACTAATTTAGACACTACTGTGATCTAATTAAGGGCCCAAATCAGTTGACCTTAAAATAGGGTGATTATCAGAGTGGCCATGACCTCATCACACAAGCCCTTTAAAACAGTTCTCTAGGGCTGGCCACAGGGAGTCAGTGATGAGAATCAGGAGAGGATCTGCTGTGTGCTCACTGGCCACACAGTAAGGGATACAGGTAGCCTCTGGCAGCTGATGGCATTCCTAGCTTACATCCCCAAGGAAACAGGGAACTCAATCCTACAACCTCAAGGAATTGAGCTCAGAAACAGATTTCTCCTCAGCACTTTCAGAGGAGACTCAGCCTGGCAGATATTTTAATTTCAGTCTGTGCTAGCCTGTGCTATGCTATGCTATATAGCCATGCTATGCCAGAGTTCTAACCTACAGAACTATGATCTAATAAATAGGCCTTTTTCCAAAGTTCTTAGTTTGTGGTAATTTATCATGCAGTACTAGAAAACTATTATCTGAGCAAATTTCCTTTTAATCTCACTCTCTGGCTTTATTTTCCTTGATCCCTAAGCACACTGTTCTATTGTGTTTGGCATGAATCTTTGGAAAAATATGTAAAGTATATATTCTTGTATTATGTATGTCGTTTAATTTACATCAATAATATTGTGCCATAAATGCCATGCTATTTATTGACCTTTTTAAAAAACTTAGATATATCTTGTTAACATCTATCCATTTGCTGTGGACATATTTAGTGAGTTCCTTCTAATTACTGTATAGTGTATATTCATTATATTTTTACTTATGTATTTTCTTAATTCGGTGCTTAATTTTCTGTAACAAAATCAGCACTGATAAGCTTTATTCATATGTTTCCTCATGGACCCCTTTAAAAATTCCTCCATGGTATTTACCCAGGAATAGGATGATTAGGTGAAAAAATATATGAATACTTAATTTAACTATGTAACTCTCAAATTTCTCTCTCAAATCATCACACTGGGCGAGTGCTCCCCTGGCACTGCAATGGTTCCTATTTTCTATCTCTGTCAAGATTTGACATTACTAACTTTTAATTCTTGGTCAATCTCCCAAATACAAAATTCTACCTAGTTCTTTCAATTTGCATTATTGTGAATCAATGAGATTGAGTATTCCTATATTTATTAACCATTTGGGTTTTCCTTTTTGTGAATTGCCTGATCACATACCTTGTCAACTTTTCTACTAGATTGCCCCTCTTTTTCTTATTGATTTTTAGAAAGTCCTTGTATTCTTTAGATACCAGATCCCTCTGTTATCTCCCATTATGATATCTTTCTGTTAACACATAAATCCTTAATTTTACATAATGCACTTTTCTATGTTTTGTTCTATAGTTTGTACTTTATTGGGATACTTATTGTGAAATATTTTTCTGACAGGCATGATGGCACACATTTATAATCCCAGGACTTTGGAGGCTGAGACAGGAGGATCGCAGGCTTGAGGCCTACCTCAGAAAGCTGAGAGGCCCTTAGCAATTTAGCAAGATCCTATTTAAAAACTAAAACAGGCTGGGCATGTAGCTTGGAGGTAGAATGCCCTTGGGTTTAATCCCCAGTAAAAAAAAAAAAAAAAGAAAAGACAAGATGAGGTTAGGAGTGGTGGCACACACCTGTAATCCTAGTACTTGGGAGGCTGAGACAGGTGGATCGCAGGATCACGGCCAGCCTCAGCAACTTAGTGAGGCCCTACGCAACTTAGTGAGACCCTGTTTCAAAATAAAAAAATAAAATAGGGCTGGAGGTGTAGCTCAGAGGCATATTGCCCCATGTTCAATTTCCCAATAACACAAAAGAAGGAAGGAAGGGAGGGAGGGAGTGAGGGAGGGAGGGAGGAAGGAAATATTTTTCTACCATTAAATTACTAAAACATAATCCTACATTTTCTTCCATTGGCTTCATATTTTTGCCTTTCACATTGTGGTCTTTATTCTGCATAGGGTCCATATTTGTAAGAGACTCTCTAGTTTTATTTCTCTCCATATTATCAGATAGTTTTCTTAATACCATCTGCTCACTAGACTGGCCTGGGTAGCAGTAAAATGAGAAACATGGATGTGGGTTAATTGGGAAGACAAAGTGATCCCACTATTCTCTGGCAGAGGAGATGGCACGGTGACTCAGATCTTACTGGTGAGGAAGAGGCAAAGGGAAGGGTCTGTCTCCATGGATACTGTCCTGAGCATCCTCTTTGGCCCTATGTTATAATGACTAATCCCTGATTTAGCTTCCACTGGAGACTGTCATCCCTTTCCACTTGGAGGGTGGGAGAGAAAGGGTCACACTGATGTACACCATGTAAGTCTTGGTTACCTTAGCAGCTAGCATTAACCACACTGCTCTGGAAGTGATCCACTACAACACAGGTCCACCCTATCTGAATATCGTTTTCATCACAAAATTGATGAGGTTCAGTGAAATAAACACAGTTCATTAGGCTAGAGTAGTCCAATGATGGGAGAAGAACTCATGAGAAGGGCCGCACTCATGAGCTGTACCTCCCTATGCAGACTGTGCCTGAGTGTAGATAGCACAGGGAAAGACTCTGGAGTCTGCCACAGGACTTGGTGTCAGAGATGGGGCATCTTGACCAACCTGATTAGAAAGGCCTGGGCTAGATATTTTTTTCATTGCATATATTAAACTCATTACTCTTTTGTATGTATGTGTGTGTGGTACTGGAGATTGAACCCAGGAGCATTCTACCTCTGAGCTATATCCCCAGCCCTATTTTATTTTTTATTTTGAAATAGAGTCTCGCTAAGTTGCTGAAGCTGACCTCAAACCCATGAACCTCCTATCTCAGCCTCCCAAGTACTGGGATTAGAGTCATGTGCCACTGTGCTCATCAGTACTCTGTTTTTAAGGGTTTGAGGGAAGACTTTTCATTCCTTTTCTCTTCCAGGACCTTTTCAACCAGGACCTTCCCTCTCACTTTTCCAAAACAGAACACAACTAGCTGCCTGCTACAACTGCTTCATTCAACTTCTAATTAAGCCTGGAAGTTCAGACATGATTTCTCAGGAACCGCATAGAGGGAGGAGCGGCCATTGGCCTTTGGGCTGCTCCTGCCTTTGTTAATTCCTATGGGTCTTAATAATTAATTCCACTAGAGGCATATTGCTCCATGGGCCAGTCTGTTCCCTTGAACTCCCTCACTACAAATAATTTCCCTTGACAGCTAAGAGCAGATTGCACTGAACCAAGCAGCTATGGTCAACAAGTACAAAACCTCCCTTAAAAACAGCTTTTCCAGTCCTACTCCAATGTCAACCAGCTTTTCTCAGTCCTTAAAGAATTCACCTTCTCTTGTACTGAGGAATCCTTTTGGCACCAGTGATGGAAAATCCAGGCCATTTCAGGGAGAGCCAACAGCACAAGGCCCCTTGCCGACCTTCGGAGAGTCCTCTCCATAACCGTCTCGATGCACCTGTACCTCTGAGTCAATAAAATGTTAGAATTCCGAACCCTGGCGTATGAAGGAAGGCAAGACGACTCCCATGGGAAGAGAGGTCAGGGCTACTAAATTTAAGTCAAATTCAGGGTGGGGATGAGGCAGCCATTTCTGGCTGCCCTATAGAAATGGGGCTCTGATAGATTAAAGAAGAAAAGATAAGACAACTTGGGGGAGAAGATCTATAAGGATGGTGAAATGGGCTAATGAGGGCTCCTGAGATTCATGGTGCAGCTGGATCCCCAAGAGATGATAGAGGATGAATGTCAGAAAGGGGCTGGGACAATTGGAATACAAATTTGATCCATATATAATTTTACATAAGGCTCAATTGCATGAGCAGGTTTATAGTCAAAAGAGGAGATAATGAAAAAACAGTCAGCTTACCCAGAAAGTTGTTGGTTAATACAGATCACAAAAATAAGCTGGGGCAGAGAGTCCTAACAACTTGAAAGCCATTTGTTAAAGAATTCCTCTCCCTCCCTACCCAGTGTCTGTAAAAGAAGCTGATGCTACAACTATTGTCTGTTCCTGCTTTGATGCCTCTTGTTCTTTATTTAATTCCATTTTCAAAATGATTTCCATCATGGCTATGGTACAGACTCTTAAGTGATGAAGTACATGCACACAAATAACACACATAACTTGATAGGGCTCACCCAGGACCAGACTGGAAAAAAATGTGACAATAATAGGAGAAAACGATTGATAAGATTTACTATGTTTCAGACATTCTTCTAAGCATGTAACATATATAAATTCACTGGATCAACAACATATGAAATTGTGAATATTTATATCTTCATATTAAAGAATGAGTCCATTGAAGCATATAGAGATTGAAGATTTTGTCCAAGATCATCCCATGAAAAGATGGCAGAACTCAGGTTCCCATCCAAACATTCTGGCTCCAGAATCCACCACCAGACCACTCTGCTACACTGCCTCTTAAGTGATGGTGCTTGACCTGCCCAACAAAAATAAACAGCAACCTTAAGTCTAGCTTTCCTGTGAAAAATTCTTCACTAGTTAACCCCAACAACAGTCTAGCTACTAAAGGCAAGTTATTTCATTTGGCTTACTGCATTTCAAGTACTAATAGCAGGAGGTACATCTCTGTTTCCAATTGAAGGGTCCTGCTTACCTCTTCTGGTTGGTCCACCTCCTGGATCATTTCTCAGTCTTCCAGCCATGTGGTAGACAGCTTTCCCAAGGGAAGCACTTGCTACAGTCTACATTTACCATGCTTCATAATTACTGAAAGAATGATAGGTGAAATTAAGCTGACCTCTTAATTATCTCCTTTTTATCCCAGCTGGTTTTCTTGATTATTATCCCTCCTATCTTCACAGGAAACAAAATACATTGCCATGGCAAATAACCAGCTCCCCAAGATTAAAACTCCAAGTGGCAGAGACAGTCAGGAAAGCCCTGCTCTGTTGCCAAGGCCACTGCAGAAGTGAGAAATGGACAGGTCTCCTCAAGGACCTCCTGACACCCAGTGAGAGTCCTGCCAAGAATGATGAAACAAGGAGGAGTAACATGAGGAGACAGGGGGTTCACAGGCTCCTGCAAGGAGCTGGCTCCAAGCACAATGCATCCCCTTCTCAGGAAGACAGTGTTTTCTGCAGGTTTTGGGTTCATGGTGTAGGCAATCACCAAGACTGTCTCCTGACAGCTGCTAAAACAATCTGGCAGGTTCAAATGGAGGAGGTGGAAACAATATCTGCAATTTGTTTTCTAAAGGCAAAACCTAGGACTTTGTGGGAAGGCATGATTAGAATAATTAGGTAGAAGTGGGCTTTTATTCATTTCGCATATGTGCATGTGTGCGTGCATGCGTGCGTGCGTGTGTGTGTGTGTGTGTGTGTGTGTGTGTGTGGTACTGGGGATTGAACTCAGTTCTACCTCTGAGATATACCTCAGCCATTTTTTTTAAACAAGGTCTTGTTAAATTACCCCTTGCTGGCCTCGAACCTATGATCCTCCTGTCTCAGCCTCCCAAGTTATGGGATTACAGATGTACGCCACCGCACATGGTGGTTTTTATTCATTTCTTAGTTGTACCCTGACTCACTATGTGAGCTTCTTTAGTGTCCGCATCATGCCTCCATTTCTTCATTTGCAATGACATGAACAGTTGCTGCCTGACTAGTCACTTTGCAAAGAGAATAATCAAATAAATAAATGAACATGTTGTGAGGCCAAAAAAAATGAGTATGGGCATCATATATCTATCTATCTATCTAAAGTTACAATATGAAAACCAAAAACTATCAACATAGTTGGAATTTTCTCAAACACAAAATAGAATTTGTTCTTCTTGTATTCAGGTTTAAATTGATTTCCATTCAACTGATGTATGGACAAATGTGTTAGGCATTACAACACTGAAATACACCTCATGTGTACAATTTCTACCACCTGGAGTGGCATGTTTTTGGAGGAGTGGTGGTATTTTTTTTTTTCGTACTGGCGATTGAACTCAGGGATGTTTTACCTTCAAGCTACACCCCAGACCTTTTTATTTTTTATTTTGAAACAGGGTCCCACTTAGTTGTCGAGACTGGCCTCAAAACTGCAATCCTCCTGCCTCAGCCTCCCAGGTAATGGAATTACAGGCATGTGCCACTGTGCCTGGCAGAGTGATGGTTGTTTTCCTGACATGGTTTGGTTTGGCAACCATGTCACAGCATTGGTCTGTTTGAAAGGATGGTTACAAAAGAGTCAGATTTCCCCTTCTTTGCTGTAACTCACACTTGGCCTCCACTTATATCATATAAACACAAGGCTCATTTCTTCTGACTCTCACATATGTGCTCCAGACAACCATGGGGAGCAAAGACCAGACTGAAAAATTGGTCTGACATCAGAAAGTGAAGGGAAAATGAATGACTTGGTTATTTCTCTATGCTTTGAGTTTAATTTTTTAACTTCACTCTATATAGTCCAACTTATTAGCCAAGATTTCAGGGATATCCTTGTTTATCTCTAATAATTCATCTTCCAAGATTAAGAATGAATAAGTCATCATGAAATAAAAGTAAAAGATGTGAGGCACTGCCCTGGTCATTTCATATAGGCATACAGGAATTAGCATGAGATGACAAAGGGGGTGGTGTCATGGGGAAGGGGGAGAAATAAAATTTCTGTTCAAAGTTCCAGTAAGTTCCAAGTATACCTTGGAAGAGCAGTATGCGGCTTTTTTAGTTCGTAAGTTGCTGCGCAAATTGGCTTCTTTGAACTTGAGCTCAAGAGTTCGAACAAGCATTTCTGACCTGTGACTGGGTCGCCACATGGCGAGGACACACGAGGTTATGGTTACTGCAGCATGAATTCTCAACAGCTGCCTCTTCAGATGAGCTCGGGGACTTTATCATCTGTATCATCTCTTTTTTCTTTGCAGAAACACAGATTCATTTTCACCTTTCAAAAACCAACCCAAGATTGTTATGCCTGTAAAATATCCTCCCAATAACACTTTAGATAAAATATCTTGAACTGTATTATTCAAATACATAAGGCACATTTGACTATATCTGTTAGGAAATCAAGTACCTTCCTTTCAACCCAGAAAGATGAAAAAGTTCTCTCTACAATACTCTTTACTTGCAAGCCCTACCTCCAGGAAGCGGAGCCTAGAGGAATAGGTGATTTTTGTCACCAGAAAAATCTATATATGAAAAATTAAATATTATGATAAAATAGTAAATAAAAACAGGATTCAAAACTATACATATAAAATGATGTGAGTTATGAACCATTCACACATGGAAGAAAAATGGGACTGTATTAGTTTGCTGGCACTGCTGTCACAAAGTACCACATGCCAGGTGGTCTAAACAACAAAAATTTATTTTATCACAATTCTGAAGGCTGAGAGTCCTAGATCCAAGTGTAGGCAGGCTGGTTCCTTCTGAGGGCTGTGAAGGGAGGATCCATTCCATGCCTCTCTCCTTGGCTGGTAGATAGACAGACATCTTCTCCTGTGTCTCACATCATCTTCCCTCTGTATGAGTCTGGGTCCAAATTTCTTCTTCTTATAGGGACACCAGTCATATTAGATTTGAACCTCAAATTTTAACTTTACCTCTTTTAAGATCTTATCTTTAAATCTGGTTGCATTCTGAGGTACTGGGGGTTAGGATTTCAACATTAATTTTTTGATAGATCCAATTGAGCTCATAACAGGGACTAAATATATAAATGTGTTTTAGTGGTGGGAGGAGAGATAGTTTTATTTTGCTCTTTAGTATGTTTGAGTATTTAAAATATGTTACAATAGGATGTGCTTTTTTATTTAAGAAAAACAATAAAAGTATTTTAAAATAAGTTTTTACTATTCTTGAGAAACTTAGCAAGAGTTTCCTTCAAAGCCACGTTCTTTTTTTTTTTTTTTCATGTTTTTATTGGTGCATTGTAGTCTCACATCACAATGAGTATCAGTTTGGTGTTAACATACATGCACACAGCTCTTGGTGTCCCTCCCCCCCACCTCCCCCCCGCCTCCCCCCCACATGTAGCACTGAGAATGATGTTGGCATAATCTCATATATACACCTTGTTTATGACAGTAATTCCAT
>PVJS01013862.1:0-23499 GCA_004027185.1 Glis glis
AGAGAGAGAGAGAGAGAGAGAGAGAGAGAGCTGAGGCTGGCTGCAAACCCGGATCCTCCGGTCTCCACCTCCCAAAGTACTGGGATTACAAGTATGCGCCACCAGGCCTGGCTCCCAAACCTATTTTATTTTTTTAAATTTTGAAATAGGATCTCACTAAGTTGCTGAGACTGGCTGCAAACCTGTGATCCTCCTATCTCAGCCTCCCAAGTACTAGGAATGCAGGTGTGTGCCACCACACCCGGCTCCAATTTTATTTTATCACTTAATTTCAAAACAGGGTCTTACTGTGTTGCTGAGGTTGGCCTTGAACCTCCTATCTTAGCCTTCTAAGTACTGAGTTTACAAGCATGTGCCACCACACATGGCTTATATTTTGGCTGTATTTACTATAGCCTCATTACAGACAGAAGTACTGTAGGAGACCCTTGATTCTGAATGGGCTACATCATTTTACAGTTTTTTTTTTGGTAGTACTAGAGATTGAACCCAGGACACTCTTTCACTGAGCTACACACACCCCCAGCCCCTTTTTTATTTTTTATTACCACTTTAAAAATAAACATTAGCCTTAGAAAAGACATTCCCCACCCTTTATATTTTGAAACAGGATCTTGCTAAATTGCTGAGGCTGGCTGCCCTCAAACTTGAGATCCTCCTGTCTCAGCCTCCCAAGTACTGGGATTATAGGTCTGCACTACCACACCCTGTTCCCTGGCCTCTGTCTTTTTTTTTTTTTTTTTTTGCGGTACAGGGTGGGGGGGATTGAACCCAGGGGCGTTCTACCTTCGCGCTATACCCCCGGCCCTATTTTTTTTTTTTATACTTTATTTTGAAACCGGGTCTCACGAAGTTGCGGAGGGCCTCACTAGGTAGAGAGAGAGAGAGCTGAGGCTGGGCGCAAACCTGGATCCTCCGGTCTCCGCCTCCCAAAGTACTGGGATTACAAGTGTGTGCCACCACTCCCGGCTTGGCCTCTTATCTTTAATTCAGTGTCCTAATGGTGCTGGGCACTGCTATAGCTGGCTTGCTTCCTGCCTACACTCTTGGATTTTTGGGTCCTGCATATTATTCTGGTTCCTGTACTTCTCTTCTGAGGACTAATCATTTGGTCTATTGGCTTTTATTGTCTTGACTTTTTGTTAACTGCTTCCAAATCTGCATTTCCCCCCTCACCCCTAGTAGTTGTAGATTGAACCCAGAGCCTTGTGCATGCTAGGCAAGCACTCTGCCACTTAGCTACATGCCCAGGCCTTTTTGAATTTTATTTTGAAACAGGGTCTTGCTAAGTTGCCCAGGCTGGCCTTGGACTTGTGATCCTCTTGCTTCAGCTTCCCAAGTACTGGGATTACAGGTGTGTGCCACTGTGCCGTGCTAATATTTCTTTTTCTTTCTTCCTTTTTTTTTTGTGGTACTGGAGATTGAACCCATGGGCATTCTACCTCCAAGTTACACCCCCAGTCCTATTTTATTTTTATTTTTATTTTTATTTTTATTTTTATTTTTATTTTTATTTTGAAACAGGGTCTCACTAGGTTGATGAAAGTCTCACTACTTGCTGAGACTGTCCTCGAACCTGCAATCCTCCTTTCTCAGCCTCCCAAGTACTGGGATTACAGGCATGTGCCACCACGCCCATCTCCGGGCTAATATTTTACATTTATTTGTATTGCATTTTTTCATTTTACTTATAATGCTTGTTTACATTACTTCATTTGATAATCATACCAGTACTGTCAAAGCTTATGATACACTTCATTTTGTGGAAACTGATGTGCAGGAAGGTTGAGGTTTGTCAGAGGCGAATGTGTGCTGGAATCTGGGGTATGTAGTGTTGTTTCCACTATCGAGGTTTTCTACATAAAAAAGAAGATGAAAATATCAGGCACAGCCAGGCATGGTGGCGCATGCCTGTAATCCCAGTACTTGGGAGGCTGAGACAAGAGGATCGCAGGTTCAAGGACAATCTCAACAAGTAGTGAGTCTCATCAACCTTGCAAGACCCCGTTTCAAAATAAAAATGAAATAAGACTGGGGGTGTAGCTCAGAGGTACAGTGCTCCTGGGTTCAATCCCCAGTACTATACACACACACACACACAAAAAAAAAAAATCAGGCACACAAAGTCAAATTTAAGATCTATATGGGTAGGAACCAGCAACGTGCTACGTGATGGCTGGTAGTTTAAAGTTAGGAAGTCCTAGATCAACAGTTTCTTTCTCCAGTCTTTCTACCCGTACTTTACTCGTGTCCTTTTTCTTTTTTGTGGAGTGGGCATCATATGCACTTCCCTTTTCCCTGCTGATTTTTTTTCTCTTTTTTTGGTGGTACTGGGGATTGAACTCTGGGACATCCTGCCTCTGAGTTACACCCCAACCCTTTTTATTTTTTATTTTTACTTTTTTGTGGTACTAGGGATGGAACCCAGGGGCATTCTCCTCTGAATTACAACCCTAGCCCTATTTTATTCTTTTATTTTGAAACAGGGTCTCACTAAATTGCAGAGGCTAACTACAAAACTGCAATCCTCCTGTCTCAGCCTCCCAAGTACTGGGATTATAGGCTTGTGCCACCACACACACACCTGGCTGATTTTTTTTTAATTGAGGCAAAATTTATGACATAAAATGAGTTGTTTTAGAGTGTATAAATTCAGTAGCATTTAGTGTAGTTACAGTATTGTGTAATTGCTACCTCTGTCCGGTCCTAAAACATTTTTGTTACTCTAAAAGAAAATTCCATATCCATTAAGCACTCTATTCCTGCCTGCCCTCAATCCCCTGGCAGCACCAGTCTGCTTTCTATCTCTAAATTTACCTATTCTGGATAGTTCATGTCAGTGGAATCCTACAATATTAGATAATACGTGTATGTGTTTTTTTATTTTGTTTAATGCTTTTGAGGTTTATCCACTTTGCAGCATGTGTCAGTATTTCATTTTAATGACTGATATTCCACTGTAGGTATGTACGTTCGGCCCTTCATATGCATGAGTTCCATATCCATGGATTTAACCAAGCATGGTGGGGGCAGAGGGAGAGGGCGCAGATGTTTTTCCTTGTCATTATCCCTTAGACAATACGGTGTAAATACTACTTACATAGCATTTATGTTGTATTGGGTATTATAAATAATCTATAGATGATTTAACATATACAGGAGGATATACCTAGGTTATATGCAAATACTACACCATTTTATTATTGTTTGTAGCACTAGGGATTGAACCTAGGGGTGTTCTACATCTGAGCTACATTCCCAGCCCAATTTTTTTTTTTTTTTAGCGATACTGGGGATTGAACCCAGGGGCATTCTACCTCTGAGCTATACCCCCAGCCCTATTTTATTTTGAAACAGGGTCTCACTAAGTTGCTGAGGCTGGTCTCGAACCTGTGATCCTCTTGTCTCAGCCTCCCAAGTACTGAGATTATAGGCGTGCACCACCACACCTGGCTCCTTTTTTTTTTGGCACTGGGGATTGAACCCAGGGGCATTCCACCTCCGAGCTACATCCCCAGCCCTATTTCATTTTGAAATAGGGTCTTGCTAAATTGCTGAGGCTGGCCTCAAACCTGCAATCCTTTTGTTTTAGCTTCCCAAGCACTGGGATTGAGGAGTGTACTACCTGGCTACTACATCATTTTATAAGGGACTTTAGCATCTGTGAATTTGGGTTTTTGCAGGGGTCTTAGAACCAGTTCCCCTCAGATATAGAGGAATGGCTGTCACATTTATTCATTCTTCCACTGATGGACATTTGAGTTATTTCTACCTTTTGGCTATCATCAATAGTTCTGTCTATAAACATTTGTATACAAGTTTTTTTGTATGTAGTATTGGGAGTTGAATCCAGAGGCATTCTACCTCTGAGCTATACCCTCAGCCCTATTTTATTTTTTTTTTATTTTAAAACAGGGTCTTGCTAGGTTGATGAGAGTCTCAATACTTACTGAGGTTGTCCTTGAACCTGTGACCCTCCTGTCTCAACCTCCCAACTACTGGGATTATAAGTGTGAGCCACCACCATGTCCAGCTTGTATACAAGTATTTGAGTACCTGTTTTCAATTCTTTTGGGTATATACCGAGAAGTGGAATTACTGAGACATATGGTAATTCTATGTTTAACTTTTTGAGGAACTGCCAAATGGTTTTCCATAGCAGCTGCTCCATTTTACATTCCCACAGTAATGCACAAGGGTTCTCGTTTCTCTACATCTTCACCAAACACTATTTTCGTTTTGTTTGATAACAGCCATCCTCATGAGTATGAAGTGGCATCTTTGTGGGTTGTATTTTTTTTTCCTTTTGGTGCTGGGGATTGAACCCAGGGTCATTCTACCTCTCTGTGCTACACACCTGGGCTCGTGTGTGTGTGTGTGTGTGTGTGTGTGTGTGTGTGTGTGTGTTGTTGGAGATTGAACCCAGAGACATTCTATCTACAAGCTACACCCCCAGCCCTATTTTTTATATGTGGTATCATGTACCGCAGTGTGGTGGTGCATGCCTATAATCCCAGTACTCCTGAGGCAGGAGGATTGCAGGTTTGAGGTCAGTTTCAGCAATTTAGGGAGATCCTCAGCAACTGAGCAAAAACATTGTTTCAAAATAAGGCCTGGGGATAAGCCAATCATGGTGGCACATGCCTGTAATCCCAGTACTCAAGAGGCTGGGACAGGAGGATTGCAGATTTGAAACTAGCCTCAGCAATTTAGCGAGGCTCTTGGCAACTGAGAGTTTCAAATAAAAAGGCCTGGGAGTATAACTCGGAAATAGAATGATCCTGGGTTCAATCCCCAAAACCACACATACATACCAGACACACACACACACACACACACACACACCACAAACAAATTCTTTCCTATACATTGTTTTTTCACTTTTTTGATGTTTTTTTTTTCTGTGAAGGCATATTTATTTTCTTTTGGGGGGCACTGGGCATTAGAGGAATCAGGGCTCAGTCTTTCTTGGTGGCTGCTTTCCTCATGGCAGCCAAGACATTGCTCAGCTCCTTGCGCTTCCTCTTGGTACGGATGTGTGTGCCCATCCTCTTCTTGATGAACTTGAGGGCCCGCTTGTCCTTGGACACCTTGAGCAGCTCCATGGCACGGCGCTTGTAGGGGGCAGAGCCACAGGCCTCGCGGATCATGTCCTGCACGAACTTGGTGTGATTGGTGAGGCGCCCGCGGCGGCGGCTGTGCCTCGGCTTGCTCACGTTCTTGGTCACCTTGTGGCCTTTGTTGAGGCCCATGGCCATGGGGTAGTGCAGAGCCATGGCTGTTCCTCTCCAATGGCTGCTGGGGCGGAAGGCTGATAATGTCCTTTGATGCACAAAATTTTGGGGGAGAGATTTGTTTTGGTCCTGGGGGTCAAACCCAGTGGCATTCTGCCTCTGAGCTACACTCCCAGACCTTTTTATTTTTTATTTTGAAACAAGGTTTCACTAAGTCACTGAGGCTGGCCTTGAACCTGTGATCTTCCTGTCTCAGCCTCTCAAATACTGGGATTACAGGTGTGTACCACAACACTTGGCTGGCAAAAGTGTTTAATTTTGATGAAGTCCAATTTCATATTTGGGTGGGGGTGGTACTGGGGGTGGAGGTGGTGCTGGGGATTGAACCCAGGTCCTCATGCATGATAGGCAAGTGCTCTAACACTAAGCTATAGTCCCAGTCCTGAATTTATTTTTTTCCTTTTGTTGTCATGTTAAGAATCTGTTGCCGCTGGGTGTGGTGGCACCGCCTGTAAATCAACCTAGTGAGATCCTTTTTTTGTGTGTGTGGTACTGGGGATTAAACCCAGGGGCACTCTACCTCTGAGCTACAACCCCAGCCCTATTTTATTTTTATTTTGAAACAGGTCTTACTAAGTTGATGAGAGTTTCGCTTCTTTTTTTTATGTTCATTTATTGGTGCATTGTAATTATACATTTTTATATATGTCAGGGTATGAACATCATACATGCACACATTCCACATTTAGCCCTCCCTCCAATCCCATCCTATTCCCTCCCCCTTCCCTCCCTTTCATGCTCCGGATAGTGATTGAGTCTTATAGGTTTGTGTATGTACATCATGTGCTATATAGTGTGTTTCCCTCCACCCCCCTCCCAACTCCCTCAGTTTAGAAGGGACTTAGAAGGGAAGAAGAAGAAATCTTTAGATGGACAAAGAAGGTGACCTAACAGAGAGAGTTTCACTTCTTGCTGAGGCTGTCCTCGAACCTGTGCTCCTCCTGTCTCAGCCTCTCAAGTACTGGGATTACAAATGTGTGCCACCACGCCCAGCATACTGGGGATTAAAACAGGCTGTGAGACTCTATTTCAAAAAATAAAAATAGCCGGTGTGGTGGCCCACGCTTGTAATCCCAGTACTTGGGGAGGTTAAGACAGGAGGATCGCAGGTTCAAGGACAGCCTCAGCAAGTAGTGAGACTGTCATCAACCTAGTGAGACCCTGTTTCTTCCTTTCTTTTTTTTTTTTTTGCGGTACCGGGGATTGAACCCAGGGGCGTTCTACCTCCGTGCTACACCCCCGGCCCTATTTTTTTATACTTTATTTTGAAACCGGGTCTCACAAAGTTGTGGAGGGCCTCACTAAGTAGAGAGAGAGAGAGAGAGCTGAGGCTGGCTGCGAACCCGGATCCTCCGGTCTCCGCCTCCCAAAGTACTGGGATTACAAGCGTGCGCCACCACGCCTGACTAACCCTGTTTCTAAATAAAAAAAAAAATAGAACTGGGGGTGTAGCTTGGAGATAGAATGCCCCTGGGTTCAATCCCGAGCACCAAAATAATAAAAATAAAATAAAATAGGACTGGGAGTGTAGCTTGGAGGTAGAACGCCCATGAGTTCAATCCCCAGTACCAAAAAAAAAAAAAAAAATCTGTTGCCAAATCCAAGGCCATGGAGAGTTATCTCTATGTCTCTTTCAAGAATTTCTGTTCGCTGGGCATGGTGGCGCACGCTTGTAATCCCAGTACTTGGGAGACTGAGACAAGAGGATTGCAGGTTCGCGGCCAGCCTCAGCTACTTAGTGAGGCCCTCCGCAACTTAGACCCTGTCTCAAAATAAAGATTAAAAATTAGGGCTGGGGGTGTAGCTCAGAGGTAGAATGCCCCTGGGTTCAACCCCCAGTTCTGCAAAAAAAAAAAAAAAGAATTTCTGTTACTATATTTAGGCCATTGATCCATTTTGAGTTCATTTTAGTATTTGTATGAGATAGGGGTTCAGAGTCATTTTTTTTGCTTGTAGATAGCCAGTTGCCCAGCACCATTTGTTGACGAGACTGTTTTTCCCCCATCAAGTTATATTGGCACTGTTAATCAAAAATCAGTTGACCATAGATGGGTGAGTTCATCTCTGGACTCTCAGTACCATTCCATTGGTCTGTGTGTCTATCCTTTTGTCATACTACTCTCTTGTGATCACTGTAGCTTTGTACAAAATTTTGAAATTAGGAAGTATGAGTCCTCTGACTTTGTTCTTTTCAATATTGTTTTGGCTCTTCAGGGTCTATTGCAATTCTTTGTGAATTTGAGGATTACCTGTTTCATTTCTGCAAAAGAAGCCATTGGAATTTTGATAGAGATTGCATTGAATTTGTAGATCACTTTGGCAGCACTATGCTTTTAATAAATTGTTGTGGTGGTTAATATATGAGTCAATTTGATTGGGCCATAGGGTAGTAAGACATTTGGTCAAGTTTTTTTTTTTTTGGCACTGAGGATTTTGGCATAGGGACTATCTACTTCTGAGCCACACCCCCAATTCCCCCCCCTTTTTTGGAAACAGGGTTTGGCTAAGTTGCTGAGGCTGGCCTTGAACCTGCAATTCTCCTTCCTCAGCCTCCGAAGTACTGGGATTACAGGCCTGTGCCACCATGCCCCAAGCTCTGTCCAGTATTATTTTAGGATGTCTCTGAGAGCGGTTTTTTTTTTTTTTTTGATGAGATTAACATTGAATCAGTAGATTGAATAAAACAGACTGCCTTCCCTAATGTGGGTGGTCCTCATCCAGTCAACTCAAGACCTAACAGAAAGGCCAAGTAAGAGGAAGCTTCCCCTGCCTGATGCTTGAGCTGAGACATTGGTCTTCTCGGGGCTTCACATCAGACTGAAACTTACTCCTGAGCTGTCCTGGTTCTCAGGCCTTGGGATTTGGACTGATACTTACATTATCACTTCTCCTAGTTCTCAGGCCTCAACTTGAACTAGAACTCTATCAAGGCTCTTCAGAGTCTCCAGCTTAGTAACTGCAGATCTTGGGACTTCTTAGCCTCAATAGTCATGTGAGCCAATTCCTTATAAGTTGTCTCTCTCTACATGTAGATGTATTTCCTGTTGGTTTTGTTTCTTTGAAGACCCCTGCCTAATTGCAGGCTTCTAATCCATGAATGTGGATGTTTAGGTCTTCTCTACCTTTTTCAGCAATGTTTTGTAGTTTTCAGTGTACAAGTCTTAAACCTTTGTGGTTAAACTTATCCCTAGGTATTTTATTCTTTTGGATACTATTGTAAATCAAATAGTTTTCTTTTTTATTTTTGTTTTGAAACAGGATCTTGCTAGGTTGCTTGAGAGTCTTGCTAAGTTGCTGAGACTGGTCTTGAACCTGTGATCCTCCTGTCTCAGCCTCCCAAAAACTAGGATTGCAGTTGTGCGCCACCACACCCAACTTCAATTTCCTTTTGGATTGTTCATTGCTGCTGTATGGAAGAAACACAGTTCATTTTTGCATGTTGGTCTTATACCCTGTAACATTGCCTAATTTATTAGTTCTAGTAACTTTTTTGTGGATTTTTTTTTGTATTTTCTAAATATAGAATCATGTCATCAGTGAACAGAGAGAGTTTTACTTTTTCCTTCCAGTTTGGATGCCTTTTATTTCTTTTTCTTGCCTAATTGCTCTGGCTAGAACTTACAGTAAAATGGTGAAAATGTACATCTTTGTCTCGTCCCTGATTATAGGGGGAAAGCTTTCAGTCTTTAACCATTGAATATGATATTACCTGTGGTTTTTTTTGTAAGGTCCTTTATCATATACAAAATTCCCTTCTATTTCCAGTTTTCTGATTGTTTTTATTGTGAATGGATGTTGGATATTATCATATGCTTTTCTCCAGCAATCAAGGTGATCATATTTTACTTTACTTTTATTGTGAATGGATGTTGGATATTATCATATGCTTTTCTCCAGCAATCAAGGTGATCATATTTTACTTTATTTATTTTATTTACTTTCATTCTATGTGGCATATTACCTCACTGGCTTTCTTGCTGGTTTCCATTTATGTCATTGGCAATAGCATTTTCTTGGCATCCATTTGCAAATATTTGACTTAAGTTTCATCTCCATTATTTGAGTTTTTCAGAGTATATCTTACCTTTCCGTTTTCCCTACTAGCCTCCTGCTTCTCATCACAACTGGTTTACTCAGTCGCCCTGTGACTCACAGTTAAGCTTTCTTCCCCTTGTTGGGGGGGGTGTTACTCAGGGACACTAGCCTTGGCCCTTTCTGTTTTGAAACAGGGTCTTCCTAACTGCCCAGGATGACCTAGAACTTTTGATTCTCCTGCCTCAGCCTTCCTGGTTGCAGGGATTACAGGTGTGTGCCATTGCACCCAGCTTGAACCAGTTGTTCACATGTGCTAGATTAATCTTAAATACCTCCCCCGCATATCTCTTCCCTGCTGAGGAACCAGTCATGATTATCCATTGTTCATCGGATTAAATCTAAAGTCATCCTGACATTTAGAACCTTTCTTAATCCAGTGCTACATCACCTCTCCGATCTGTTATTTATCAAAACTAGAAACTCCACACTGTGATAACTTAGTTTTACTATTAGATTTCTAAAACTATAAGCATATAAATTTGATTTTTCATATTTCCCTGATCGCTTCCTACTTTTTCAATTAGCCTTGGCAAAAATATTGTTAAAAAGGTATTTTCCTGCCAGGCATGTGGCTCATGCCTGTAATCCCAGTACTTGGGAAGCTGAGACAGGAAGATCACAGGTTCGGGCCAGCCTTAGCAACTTAGTAAGACCCTGTTTTTTGTTTTTGTTTTTATTTTTGTTTTGGCACTGAAGGTTGAACCCTGAGGCATTCTACCTCTAAGCTACTCCCTCAGCCCTATTTTATTTTTTATTTGGAAACAGGGTCTCACTAGGTTACTGAGAGCCTAAGTTGTTGAGGCTGGCCTTGAATCTGCGATCCTCCTGTCTCAGCCTTCCAAGTACTGAGGTGATAAGCGTGCGCCACCACACCTGGCACAAAACCCTGTTTCAAAATAAAAAATACAAAGGGCTGGGGGGGTGTAGCTCAGAGATAGAAAATATATTTTCCTTAATTTTTGGAGATCACTTTCATATGACAGTGTAGTGGCTTCCTAGTCATATTTTTTTTATATTTGGTTGGGGAATATATTCAAAGAAGTGAAAAAATATTGTCTTGATGTATTCTAAAGCAAGAAAGAAGTAGTGTAGGACATTATGCATAGTATGAAAAAATATACTCATGGTCATAGACAATTTCTGGAAAGACATATCAGATGCTATTAATAGTAGTGACCCATTGGGAATGGAACCGGGGAGGGAAGAAGAGGAAGATTTCCTTTTCATTTTATAGCCTTTGTACTTTGGAATTATTACTCAGTGGATATGAAAAAGGTGAAAAATTTTTAAAGTAATGATACTTTTTCTTTTTTCTTTTAAGTTCCAGCTTAAACCTCTCTATTCCATAGAACAGCTGAATTCTTAAATCTTTCAAATGTTATTTGAAAATTTAGCCAGTTGAACTGAAACAGGCATATTTCAGTATGTACTGACTTTTGCATCATTCACATAAATTATCAAATAGTTCATGTCAAGGAATTCTGTTGTATCCACAAAAAGCTGCTATTTGTCATTTATAGCAAGTCATGTCATTATAACTACATTAAGTTTCTTCCCCATGAGTAAATTGGACCAACATGGGGGATTTTGTTGGGAGAATAACTGCAGAATACGGGGACATCGTGGCCCATTCCTTGTTTTGTGGAAGTTGGAAAAGTTAGCAACAGTCTCAGAGTGGGTTGTTAAGAAAATGTTTTTGAGGGGGCGTGGTGGGACACACCTGTAATACCAGTACTTGAGAGGCTGAAACAGTAGGATCTCAGGTTCGAGGACAGCCTGAGCGAGACTCTCCAACCTAGGGAGACCCTGTTTGAAAATAAAATCAGCCTGGGGGTGTACCTTGGGGGTAGAATGCCCCTGAGTTCAATCCCAGTACTTCCCACCCCCCCAAAAAAATGTTGTCAAGACAGTTTCTGGAGCTGCTGCTATATATTTTTTTGACTCCTACTTAGGTTTTCTCTCATTTTCTTTTTTCCTTTCCTTAGATACTGAAGTTTTATTTTAAAGTGGAAAACCAGGCATTAAACTTTGGAGAGAATTTTATTAGGTACATCTTGGTAGTTCTTTGGAGTAAAGGAACATTTATTACTTATTTACTTAGTTTTAAAATTGGAAGTCTTCCTAAGACTAGCCAATTAAGATCAGGAAATGTGTGTTATCAGAATGATGAAAGTAGTATCTCTGTTTGAAGGAATGGAATAATCTAGAAAGCACCTTGTGACAGTGCTGAATTAGGTGGGTATATTTTTGGGGGAGGGTGCAGTACTAGGGATTGGACGTAGGGCTGTTCTACCCCTGAGCTACATCTCCAGCCCTGTTTTATTTTTTATATTTTTATTTTTTATTCTTGTCTCAGCCTCCCAAGTACTGGGATCACAGGTGTGAGCCACCACTCTGGCTTGATTAGGTGTTTCAAAGATTAGTAATTAGTAGTATTGTCTTATTTGATCAGAATTTTGTTTTTGTTTTCTTGTATTGCAAATTGAACCCAGGGGTACACCCCAACCCATTTTATTTTTTATTTTGAAACAGGGTCTCCCTAAGTCTCAGCCTTTTAAGTACTGGGATTACAGGCATATGCTCTACCATGCCTACCTAGTTTAATGATTTTTATTGTCCTGATAGTCCTGTTGGTTTTTGTAAAGTGAGTTATTTGCTTTAAGAAAATCTCTTGCTCTGATAAGTGGATAGGATTACACTAAAGTCACTGAGTAGCTGAAGTTGGAAAGCTTGAGCTCCTTCCTCAAAGAGAAGGGTATGTGTGTACATGCCTGTCTTTTTTTCACTGCCCCTGGGTAGGAAAAGAAAGTACTTGTTTTGTGAAAACACTGAATTTACCCAAGGAAATGCAAACCTGTTGGTTCTTGCCAGTTATTTGGCTTCTTTTTGATGGGAGCACAGGCTTTGTCTTGTCTCCTGTGGGTGTGTACTTTATAGCAGTAGTATGAGCAAAGTTAATATTTCTTTTTTTTTTTTTTGCGGTACTGGGGGATTGAACCCAGGAGCATTCTACCTCCGAGCTACACCCCCAACCCTATTTTTTTTATTCTTTATTTTGAAACAGGGTCTCACTAAGTTGTGGAGGGCCTCACTAAATAGCTGAGGCTGGCTGCGAACCCGGATCCTCCGGTCTCAGCCTCCCAAGTACTGGGATTACAAGCGTGCGCCACCACGCCTGGCTCCAAAGTTAATATTTCAGTCTGCTTTCTGTGAAGTTCCAGAAAAGCGGTGAGGTAGTAATACAGTAAATTCTTGATGAGTTTAGTTTGTCATTGTAAAATCAACATTTTTTTGTGTGTGTGTACTGAGAATTGAATCCAGGGCATTCTACCTCTGAGATATATGTCCAGCCTTTTTAATTTTGTTTCAAAACAGGGTCTTGATTGATTGCCGAGAGTCTCAATACATTGCTGAGGCTGTTCTTGAACTTGCAATCCTCCTGTCTCAGCCTCCCAAATACTGGGATTATAGGCGTGAGCCACCACACCCAATGTAAAATAACATGTAATATATAGTACTTCCTAGGATTTGGGGTGTGGGTACTTCTGAGATCTTAGGTTTAGCTATTTATAAGACTGGGTCCGGTCATAGCAGTTGTATGTGTGTATCAGTAACATAGTGTAAGCCTTGTGGAATCTGCTATTCAGACTCTTTTTTTTTTTTTTTTTTTTGGTACTGGGGATGGAACCCAGGGACATTCTACCTCCGAGCTACACCCCCCAGCCCTATTTTATTCTTTATTTTGAAACAGGGACTCACTAAGTTGTGGAGGACCTCACTAAGTAGCTGAGGCTGGCCTCGAACCTGTGATCCTCCTGTCTTAGCCTCCCAAGTACTGGGATTACAAGCATGCGCCACCATACCTGGCTTATTCGAACTCTTAATAGCTATCTTTAATTTATCTTTTAACTCAAGACATCTAATGATAAATTGTTATATAAATCTTAATTTAATTTGCATAGTGTCCAACTTTTAGGATTGTTGTAAAGATTGTACACGTATGTAAGGCACCTAAGTTTCTTGACATAAAGTAGATATTCAGTAAATGTTAGTTACAATCATTATTAGCAGCATCCTATGGATAATTCAAATTAGACAGTATGATGTATTTTATTTATTTATTTATTTTTTGTGGTACTGGGATTGAACTCAGGGGCATTCTACCTCCAAGCTACACCCCAGCCCTATTTTTTTATTCTTTATTTTGAAACCAGGTCTCACTAAATTGCGGAGGGCCTCACTAAGCTGAGGCTGGTGGCGAACCCAGAATCTGGTCTCAGCCTCCCAAGTACAGGTATTACAAGCATGCGCCACCACGCCTGGCTTAGTATGATGTATTTTATTGCTTTTAAGAATTTATTTATGTTGTACTGGGAATCAAACCCAGGGACTCTCTACCACTGAGCTACAACCCCAGCCCTTTTTATTTTTATTTATTTATTTTTTGCGGTACCGGGGATTGAACCCAGCGGTGTTCTACCTCTGAGCTACACCCCCGGCCCTATTTTTTTTATCCTTTATTTTGAAACCAGGTCTCACAAAGTTGCGGAGGGCCTCACTAAGTAGCTGAGGCTGGCCGCGAACCCGGATCCTCTGGTCTCCGCCTCCCAAGTACTGGGATTACAAGCGTGTGCCACCATGCCCGGCTTTATTTATTTATTTAATTTCATTTATGGTACTGAGGATTGAACCCAAGGGCATTCTACCTCTGAGCTGCATCCCATCCCTTTTTAAAATTTTGAAACAAGGTCTCACTAAGTTGTTGAGGGTCTGGCTTAGTTGCCAAGGTTGGCTTCAAACCTGAGGTCCTCCTGTCTCAGCCTCCCAGGTACTGGGATTATAGGCATGTGCTACACTTGTCATTTATTTATTTATTTATTTATTTATTTATATTTTTGTGGTACTGGGGATTAAACCCAAGGGCATTCTACCTCTGCTTAAGAATTATATATTTAAAACAGTTGAAGAGCGAAGAATGCTGAGACAAGAAGATCACAGGTTCAAGGCCAGCCTCAGCAATTTAGCAAGATACTTTTTCAAAATGGGGATGTGCGTTGGAGATAGAATGCCCCTGGATTCGATCCCCAGTACCAGAAAAAAAAAGGTGGGAGGAAGCATATAAAGAGAAGTAGCAGATATGACAGTAAGCCCCATTCGTTCCCTCAGTGTGGGGGAGAGCAGTGTGGACCAGAGTTACTGAAAGGACTGTGGAGGAAGGAAGATGAACCACAGCCCTTGTCTGTGGACGTAAAGGAGGTACTGGAGATAATAGGCGCAGCATGCCGAGGCGTGTGGTATAGTATGGACCGTGAATGTCCTGCAGAGGCTCCTACGTGGAACTTGGTCCCGCCCGTGGTGCTGTGGGAAGCACAGCATGGCACAGTGGTGAAAGTGCAGGCTTTGGAGCCAGGCAGCCCTGGGTCAAACCCCGACTCAACCCCTTAACTCCAGCAACCTGTGTAAGTTACTTAACCCCCTCTTTGTGCTTCAGTGATCTGTCAGACAGGCACAATGCCTGTGTCACAGGTTTGTTACAAGGGGTAAATGAGTTTATATATGTGAAGTGTTTAGAAAAGCACCAGGCTAGAAGTAAACATGTATGTTAGCTCTTTTTTTCTTTTTTGGTGAACCCAGGGACATTCTACCTCTAAGCTACACCCCCAGCTCTATTTTTTATTCTTTATTTTGAAGCAGGGTCTCACTAAGCTGCTGAGGATGGCTGCAAACCTGTGATCCTCCTGTCTCAGCCTGCCAAGTACTGGGATTACAAGTGTATGCTGATTGTCATTCAAAGTAATTCCAGATGAAGAAGTGATTGTCTATTCCATTGCTACCGCTTTTTTTTTTTTTTTTGTGGTACTGGAGATTGAACCCAGGGGCATTCTACTTCTGAGCTACACCCCCAGCCCTATTTTATTTTTATTTTGAAACAGGGTCTCGCTAGATTGATGAGTCTTGCTAAGTTGCTGAGGCTGGTCTCGAACCTGTGATCCTCTTGTCTCAGCCTCCCTAGTACTGGGATTACAGGTGTGTACCACCACAGCTGGCTTCCATTGCTACCTTCTTAGTTCAATTTGGGATTAATATGCTACTCATTCTCCCTTCCCATTATTGCAACCTTTTGGGGGTGTGTTGATTTTGGTCTTTTAGAAAATTGTATGTGATTGAGGTGCATAGATTCACTTACTTTTACACAGTAACATTAAGTGGAATTAGAATTAGTTTGGAAAAAAATTTTAATACCTTTTTTCAACTAGGGGTTGAACCTAGGGGCATTCTCCCTCCAAAGTACACTCCCAGCCCTTTTTATTTTTTGTTTTGAAACAGGGTCTTGCTAGGTGGCTGAAAGTCTTGCTAACTTGCTGAGGCTGCACTCAAACCTGTGATCCTCCTGTCTCAGCCTCCCAAATAGTGGGATTACAGGCATGCTCAACTTAATACTTTTTTGTGTGTGTTTGTTACTGGAGATTAAACTCAGGGGCATTATACCTGCAAGCTGTACTCCCAGCCTTTTTTTATTTTTTATTTTGAAACAGGATCTCACTAAGTTGCTGAGGGCCTTGCTAAGTTGCTGAGGCTGGTCTTGAACCTACAATTCTCCTGTCTCGGCCTCCCAAGTACTGGGGATTACAGGTCTGCACCACTACACCCGGCTCAATACTTTTTCTGAAAATTATATGC
Source organism: Glis glis (assembly GCA_004027185.1). Taxonomy (NCBI): domain Eukaryota; kingdom Metazoa; phylum Chordata; class Mammalia; order Rodentia; family Gliridae; genus Glis; species Glis glis. Next base: position 16,071 of record PVJS01013862.1, read on the forward strand.
TTATGTTTTCAGCTTTTTCCAAGGCTAAATCTTAGCACCTTTTAGTCCGGTAATCACCCTCCCAGTGCACAATGACTGTCTTTAACAAGGCCCATAGCCTCAACGACGGCTGATCTTAGTAGATAAGGCTTCCATTTCTAGCCTCTGACATAGCCGATGACTAGAACAGCGGCTGTTGCTTTTTCCAGGACTCTGGAGGGGTGTTTCAGTTAGTTATTTCTAGTTGTGTGATACTTCAGCTTGCATTGTTGGGCTTCAGCTGTTGAAGAACATAGGATACTGTTTCTGTTGCAGCTGGCAGTGAATGTATGCTGTCTCTCTCAGACATATTACTAATTGAAGTTAATGGTGAAGCATCCAGTATCGAATCAGTACATAATTCTGGTATAATCTTAGTGGTATAAATTAGACTTCTACTGAGTTAATTTTGAATTTGGGTTTTCAGTATTCATCTAAAAGATCATTATGTCTCAAGTTGGACCAACCAGTTGTTTAAATTGAGCTGTACTTGTAAATAAGTATTTTGTGTTAACTTTTGACTATGCAAAACACAATAAACTGGTAGAATGGAAGACTTTAAGGCTGAAAGGAGTTACAAACTGACCTCATGTAGCTGGAAGTTAACCAGTTAGATTTTTCCATGATTTAGATTAATGAGCAAACGTTCCATAGTTCATTCTTCTGGAATTATAGATTTTATTTAATAATTCAGAAAACTCTGGCTTTAGCTATACTTATGTTGAAGTAATCAAACCCAAAGTTTTAGATGTGAGGTTAGTGGTATCAGTGATTTGTTAATTACATGGTTGGAAACTTACTGCGAGTGAAAAGTGACACATACACACACATACACACATATGGCATGTGCAGTAAAGCTTAAAATAGCTCGTCCTCACCTCCCTGCAAATGCCCTGGACTCCTCACATGACCTGTTTACACGCTGCTTACAGAAAGCAAAACCGGAGGCACTTTAAGTATCCATTAAGGCTAAAATACTACACTTAAATATTTTATGTATTTGTATTTTTACTCTCTACTCATATTTCTTTCATAAGTGCCAGTGTATTTTCCCATGATTAAACTTTTAAAAGAGAAACAGATTTGGCATTGCAGAATGCATCTGGCAGTCAGTACCGTGTTACATGGAACTTGTCAGTTCTTCAGAGTGAAAAATGCAAGTCTTAGGCCTGTCTATTCAGGGTGTATCCAGGTTTACGTTCTGATTGACAAATGTCTATGTTTCCCCCCCTCAAATACAGAGCTGCCAAATGCTGTTAAATCAACTGAGAGAAATCACAGGCATTCAGGATCCTTCCTTTCTTCATGAAGCTCTAAAGGTAGGTTTCCAGATTCCTCTTAGCCAGCGGGCCTTAAAATAGTCGTCCATATAATAGTGTGCTAGTTTAAGCTATTCTTACGCCAAAATGAAAATGCATATAGGGACAGAAGCTCTATAGGTCAAATGGCCCAGACACTTGTGGTGGGGCAAACCCCACCACAAAAAAAAGTCAAGGAGATTTAAGAATCATATCAATCAATGCATTGTACAAACCTTATATGGATCCTGACTAAAACCAATAAACTAAACAATATTTGAGTCAGGGAGGTTTGAACTGATTATTTAATATTTAAAAACTATTACTCATAAGGTATGATAGAGTAACTATTGTTATTCTTAAGCTTTGTGGATTATATTTTTAAAAGGTACATTATGAAGTTTTGACCAATAAAATGTAAAATGCTTAAGATTTGCCTCAAGCTGGGCCTGGTGGTGTACACCTGTAATCCCAGTACTTGGGAGGTTAAGACAGGAGGACCACAGGTTCAAGATCAGCCTCAGTAACTTAGGGAGGCCCTCAGCAACTTATTGAGACCCTGTTTCAAAATAAAAGGGCTGGAGGTATAACACAGAGGTAGAATGCCCCTGGGTTCAATCTCCAGGACTAAAAAGTAAATTTATTTTGCTTCAAAATGTCTAGGAGAGGGTAGGCATTATAGATAAAACAAGATTTGCTGTGACTTGATAATTTTTGAAGCCAAGGGATAGGTACATGTGGTTCAATTATTCACTCTACCATTGTATATATTTGAAATTTTTCTTTTTTTTTTTGTGGTACCGGGGATTGAACGCAGGGGTGTTCTACCTATGCGCTACGCCCCCGGCCCTATTTTTTTTTTTATACTTTATTTTGAAACCGGGTCTCACGAAGTTGCGGAGGGCTTCACTAAGGAGAGAGAGAGAGAAAGAGAGAGAGAGAGCTGAGTCTGGCCGCGAACCTGGATCCTCCGGTCTCCACCTCCCAAAGTACTGGGATTACAGGCGTGCACCACCACACCCGGCTGAAATTTTTCTTAATAAAGTTCAAGACAGCTGGATGTGGTGGCACACACCTGTAATCCCAGTGCTTGGGAGACTGAGACAGGAAGATCGCAGGTTCAAGGACATCCTCAGCAACATAGACCCAGCAACCTAGAGAGATCTTGTTTCAAAAACAAAAAATTAAAAAGGCCTGGGAGTATAGCTTGTAACCCCCAGTACCAAAAAAGAGAGTTCAAAACAAATATGATCACACTACAAAATATGGTAACTATTTATGACTTTCACTGTAGAGGCTGACTTCATTTCGAAACCATAATATGCCAACTCCCTTTTTTGACATATTATGCCTTAACTACTTTGTGAAATCAGAATCAGTAGTACCTGAAGCAGTGACGACACATATTCAGCAGGGTTTGTGTTTGCATGTTGTGGGATATCAGATCATGGCAACTCACTTCCATGACTAGGTGTGTGATACAGCTTCATGCACATTAGTCTCACTGTCCTCTACCATTCTTTTTCATTTGTGTGTGTGTGCATATGTGTGTGTGTTCGTGCACATGCATGTGGTCCTGGGGATTGAGCCTAGGTGGTGCTACATCCCTAGCTCTTTTTATTTTATTTTGTTTTTAATTAAGAAAAAAAATTTTTTTGGTGTTGGGGATTCAACCAAGGGGCATTCTACCTTCGAGCTATACCCCCAGCCCCTTTTTATTTTTTATTTTGAAACAGGGTCTTGCGAAGTTGCTGAAGGTCTCTGTAAGTTGCTGGGGCTGGCCTCAAACCTGTGATCCTTTTGTCACAGACTCCCAAATGCTAGTATTACAGTTGTGCACCACCTTACCCAGCCTTTTTAATTTATTTTTATTTACTATTATTATTATTATCATCATCATTATTATTTGGTACTGAGGATTGAACCCAGAGGCATTCTACCTCCAAGCTACACTCCAAACCCTATTTTATTTTTATTTTGAAACAGGGTCTCGCTAGGTTGATGAATCTCACTTCTTGCTGAGGCTGTCCTTGAACCTGCACTCCTCCCATCTCAGCCTCCCAAGTTCTGGGATTACAGGCGTGTGCCACCACGCCTGGCTTTTTTATTTTGAGACATGGTTTCTCTGAGTTTGCCCAGGGTGGCCTCCAACTTTCCATCCTCCTGCCTCAGCCTCTTCAATAGCTGGGATTAGAGGCATGTGCTACCACCTTTGGTTCATACTTTTTTTTTCCTATCTTCTATGTAGAGTTATACCTAGACTTAGTGTATTCCCAGGGTAGTAAGGAGGTATAACCAAAAACTAACTTGTTACTTAAATTCTATGGTTCTTAAATTCTGTGGTTCTGTGCTTTTGAAATTTCTATTGTTTCTTCCCCCCTTAGGCCAGTAATGGTGACATCACCCAGGCTGTGAGCCTCCTCACTGATGAAAGAGTTAAGGAGCCCAGTCAAGACACCGTAGCTACAGAGCCATCCGAAGTCGAGGGGAGTGCTGTGAACAAGGAGGTGCTAGCAAGTAGGTATCTCCTGTGAATTAGCAGGAAACGAGAGCGACTGCATGTGAGCTCCCTGTCAGGCTCATCGGCCCTCTGAATAGCTAACCATTTAGCCATTACTATGTGCCAGGCATCAGTCCAAGCTCTTTAATGGGTTCATTCATTCATTATTTAGCACTTATTCAGTGAGCATCAACTGTGTGCCAACCATTCTTGAATCCCTGCCTTTAAGTAGCTTATATTTTAGTAGGGGAGATTAGCCAGTAAATAAATGATATAGCATATTAGAATATGAAAAATACCATGGAAAAAAAGAAAAGACAGAATGAAAGAAATGAAAAAAGGATGCTGGGAACTGGATTCAAAGAGGATGGACTGTGTGAGAAGGTGCGCAGCAGCAGAGGGAGTGAGTCCTGTGAGGGCCTGAGACGAGAGTGCACCTTGGCTTTCCTAAGGAGCTGCAGGAGGCCAGCGCTGAGGCTGAGGGAGGGAGTGAGAAGGGCACCAGGAACTGTGGAGGGAGCAGGAGGCGGCTCCTGCAAATCCCAGTTCAGTGGCCAGACACAGAGTTTGAAGCAAAGAAATGATGTAAGCTGGTTTCCATTTTCCAAAGGCCATTCCGACTGCTGTGTTTAGAGTAGAATACGGAGGAGGGGTTGTGAGGAGCATGGTCGAAGCCAGGAGGCTACTGCCAGTGATGGAGGGTGGGCCAGGGCTGGGTAGAGGGGTGAGAAGCACTTGCATTCTGGCTGTATAGTACTTTTTAGACCAAGGCAGTAGGATTTGCTTCCTGAGATGAGGGTTGTGAGAGAAAGCGTTAAAAGTGACTCCAGGTTTTTTCCTAAGCACCTGAAAGGATGGAGTTGGACTTACCTGGGATGGGGAATAACTACAGGTAGAGTAGGTAGAGGACAGAAGATGAGGGGATCTGTTTAGGTAATATTAAGTTTGAAATATCTACCTGTTAGACATTCAGGTAGAGGTATCAAAAAGGCAATGGAAGCTGGGCGTGGTGGCGCACGCTTGTAATCCCAGTACTTGGGAGGCGGAGATCGGAGGATCCGGGTTCGCGGTCAGCCTCAGCTACTTAGTGAGGCCCTCCGCAACTTCATGAGACCCGGTTTCAAAATAAAGGATAAAAAATAGGGCTGGGGGTGTAGCTCGGAGGTAAAATGCCCCTGGGTTCAATCCCCGGTACCGCAAAAAAAAAAAAAGGGCAATGGAGGCTGGGCAGGGTGGCATGTGCCTGTAATCCCAGTACTTGGGAGGCTGAAGCAGGAGGATCACAGGTTAGAGGCCAGCCCTTGGTAACTTAGGGAGACTTTCAAAATAAAAAATAGGGCTGGGGTGTAGCTCAGAGGTAGAATATCCCTGGGTTCAGTCCCCAGTACCACGTACACAAAAAAAAAGGTAGCGGAGACCCAGGTGCGCAGTTGCGGGGAAATCCAGGCTACAGATGGCAGATTAGAATCCTAGGAAAAGGCATGCGACGCTGGGAGGCTGCTGAGCTAGATCTCCAAGGGAGGAGGGGTAGGAGAGACGCAGCAGGGAGGCACTGGATGCGCCCTGTTCGAGAGGTCTGGGAGGTGGTGGGTGTCGGGGAGAGCCGGGAAGGTGGCACTCTGACAGCCAAGGAGGCTTCTGTGAGGAAGGAGCCACCAGCTGGGTCAGACATTTGGGCTGTTTGCAGCTTTGAGCTATTCTGAATAATACTACTGTGTGTGTGTGTGTGTGTGTGTGTATGTATGTATGTATGTATGTGTGTTACTGGGAATTGAACTCGGGCATGCTACCTCCTGTCTATACCCAGCCCTTTTGGTTTCTTTTTTGTTTTTGGAACAGAGTCTCCCTAAGTTACTGAGGCTGTCCTCAAATCTGTGATCCTCCTGTCTTAGCCTCCCAGTTACTGGGGTTACAGGCATGGGCCACCACACCAGGCTCACATATTCTTTGTGTGTGTATGTATGGGGGTGTCTGGGGCGTTCTATCTCTAAGCCACACCCCCAGCCCTATTTAAAAAAATTTTTTTTTTTTTTTTTTGCTGTACCAGGGATTGAACGCAGGGGCGTTCTACCTCTGTGCTACGCCCCTGGCCCTATTTTTTATACTTTATTTTGAAACTGGGTCTCATGAAGTTGCAGAGGGCCTCACTAGGTAGAGAGAGAGAGAGCTGAGGCTGGCCGCGAACCCGCATCCTCCGGTCTCCGTCTCCCAAAGTACTGGGATTACAAGTGTGCGCCACCACGCCCGGCCTAAATATTTTTTGAAACAGGTTCTCGTTAAGTTGCTGAGGTTGGCCTCGAATCTGCAATCCTCCTGTCTTAGTCTCCCACGTACTGGGATTATAGGCGTGGGCCACCATACCAGGACTACTATGCATATTCTTATGTGTGTTTTTTAGCATACATTGTGACTTTTTTCATCAGTATTTTTCTTTTTGAGACTCACCATGTTGAAGATAGTAATTGTAGTTCATTCGTTTTCATTGGTGTATAGTATTCTGTGGTCTGACTGTCCCATAATGTATATATTTGTTGATTGATGTTTGGGTTGTTTTGAAGTTTGCTCTTATAAACATTAGGCTGCTATGCGTTGTTCTGGTTCATGTGTCTTGTGAATGTATGCAAGGTGTTCTTTGGTATATGCACCTAGTGATATAGTCCGTAGGTATTAAGATGTGTTAATCTTCAACTAAGTAAGTAATGACAATACTTCCCAAAATGATTTTTTACCTCTTATATTCCCACTAAGAGGGTTTGAGAATAATGATAGCTCTCAAACTTGTTATGTCAGATGGTGGAATTGTTGCCCATCTTTTTCTGTTGTTCTGAGGATTGAACCCAGGGACATTTTACCTATGAGCTACATCCCAGCCCTTTTTATTTGTTGTTTTGAAACAAGGTCTAGCTAAGTTTTTGCACGTTGACCTCAAACCTATGACCCTCCTATTTCAGCTGCCCAGGTACTGAATTACAGGCATGTACTTCCATACCCTATTGTTGCCCATCCTTTTGATGTGAAATGATATCTTATATCTTATTTTTAACAGTTCTTAAAATTAGGGATGAGATTGAGCCTTCTCTTCCTTTTTTTTTTGCGGTACTGGGGATTGAATCCAGGGGCATTCTACCTCTGAGCTATACCCCCAGCCCTATTTTTTATTCTTTATTTTTGAAACAGGGTCTCACTAAGTTGCGGAGGACCTCACTAAGTAGCTGAGGCTGGCCACGAACCTGCGATCCTCCTGTCTCAGCCTCCCAAGTACTGAGATTACAAGCATACGCCACCATGCCCAACTCATCTCTTCCTTTTTAGCCATCATGTTTTCCCTTCTGTGAAATTTTTCTTCATATCTTCTGCTGGTTTTCTGTTTGTTTGCCTCTTATTATTTTCTTATCGATATTAACCTTATTTTTATAGTATTTTTTAATATATTTCATATTGATACTGATTTTATTTATTCCTTTTTTTTCTTTTTTTTGGTCAGTACTGGGGATGGAACCCAGGAGAGCTCTACCTCTGAACTACATCCCCAGCCCTCTTTATTTTGAGACAGGTTCTTGCTAAGTTGCCCACGCTGGCCTTGAACTTGAGATCTTCCCGAGTCCGTGTGATT
>PVJS01013862.1:23599-41489 GCA_004027185.1 Glis glis
TTTTTTTTTTTTTTTTTTTTTTTTTGCAGTACTGGGGATTGAACCCAGGGGCGTTCTACCTCCGAGCTATACCCCTGGCCCTATTTTTTATACTTTATTTTGAAACCCGGTCTCACTAAGTAGCTGAGGCTGGCTGCGAACCCGGATCCTCTGGTCTCCGCCTCCCAAATACTGGGATTACAAGCGTGTGCCGCCACGCCCGGCCCCTATTTTTTATACTTTATTTTGAAACCGGGTCTCACTAAGTTGCGGAGGGCCTCACTAAGTAGCTGAGGCTGGCCGCGAACCCGAATCCTCCGGTCTCCGCCTCCCAAGTACTGGGATTATAAGCGTGGCCAAGTTCTTTTGGATATATACCTAGTAGTGGAATTGCCAGGCTGGCCTTGAACTCGTGATTCTCCTGCCACACCCTCCCGAGTTGCTGGCTTTATAGGCAAGTGCTACTGCACCTTGCTGTCTTTACCTTGTTTGTACTCTTCAGATAGAAACTCACTAATTTCTGTTTATCTCACAGAAGTGATAGACCTTACTCATGATAACAAAGATGATCTTCAGGCTGCCATTGCGTTGAGTCTACTGGAGTCCCCCCAGATTCAAGCTGATGGGAGAGATCTTAACAGGTAGTTGTTTTAATTTCTAATTTGTGCCCCCCACATTTGTATAGTTCAAGCACAATAGCTCTGAGAATGCTGTTTAGGAATAATTCTGCCAAGGCCCTTTAGTGGCCACGAATGAAATTTCTCTTAGGAGAAGCAACGTGGCGTGCTAGCTAGCTTTTTTGGTTCACTTTTAAAAACGCCAGATAGGAGGGTCATATTGCAGCATGTGGTCTTTGAGTAGAAGTCTGCAAAGTTTTGAAGTTCACAATTGCTATCTGAAAACAACATGCTACTCTAAGTATTGGATAAATCTATATTCCCCTTATCAATCTTGAGGGCCATGCTGTTGAGTATTTTTAAATGAAAGTTATCACTCAACCACTCTGCCTCAGAGGTGACCAGGGATATATATTGTTTGAATTGGTACTGATTTGGTGATTGCCTGGTGCTGTTCACAGACATACATTCACAGTGGTGGCCTGTCAGTTTTTGCACACTGCACATGTTTATGCCCTTACACGACTGAGTCGTTTCTTTTGGGGAAACATGGGACGGGGTGTGTGCCGGACAATTTGGAGACTCTTAGCTTCTAATACGGTGTCTCTTGCCCCTTCCAATGGCAAGGACTTAGATACAGTACTGTGGTTGAAATAAAAAAACTTTTTTTTTTTTTGTGGTGCTAGGGATTGAACCCAGGAGGATTCTGCCACCACGCTACACCCACAGCCGTTTTTTATTTCTTATTTGGAAACAGCTCTCAGCTAAGTTGCTGGGAGCCTTTCTAAGTTGCTGAGGCTGGCCTTGAACCTTTTATCCTCTTGTCTCAGCCTCCCAAGTACTGGGATTACAGGTGTGCATCACCACGTCCTGCTGAAAATTTTAATATGGTAGCCATAAATGGTCTTGAGTCTCAACTCAGTTCCATTATTCCATCCTGTGCCTTAGTAGTAGTAGTCTCTGTTATGGAAGGATTAAAGTTTCTGTTAAAAACTTACTGGTTTTTTTTGTGTGTGTGTGTGTGGTACTGGGGATAGAACCCAGGGGCCTTCTTCCTCTGAGCTACACCACCAGCCCTGTTTTATTTTATTTGGAAACAGAATCTCACTAAGTTGCTGAGGCTGGCTTTGAACCTGCAGTCCTCCTGTCTATGATGGCATTCTACCTGAGCTACACCCCCAGCCCAGGTAGTGGAATTACAGGTGTGCACCACCACACCTGGTTTAAACCTTGCTTTTACTTACATTATAATCTTATAACTACTATTTTTCTTGTGGTTACCCAGTAAATATTTTTTCTGGCATTTTTTATTATCTATGAAAGTTTGTCAACATCCTCCATATAATATGTTGTTATTTAACTCTTCTTTTTCGTTATACGATGTGTTGGCACAATACAGGATGCTCGAGGCAACCTCTGCAGAAACTAAACGCTCAAAGAGAAAACGCTGTGAAGTCTGGGGAGAAAACCCCAACCCTAATGACTGGAGGAGAGTTGATGGTTGGCCAGTTGGGCTAAAAAATGTTGGCAATACCTGTTGGTTCAGTGCTGTTATTCAGGTATGATTTTATGTGTGTGTGTGTGTGTGTGTGTGACTGAGTGTGACTGAGGATTGGACCCAGGGGCATTCTACCTCTGAGCTATACCCCCAGTCCTATTTTTTATTCTTTATTTTGAAACAGGGTCTGACTAAGTTGCAGAGGGCCTCACTAAGTTGCGGAGGCTGTCCATGAACTTGTGATCCTCCTGTCTCAGCCTTCCAAATACTGGGATTACAGGCATGCGCCACCATGCCTGGCTACTCTGAAGCTCTTAAGTGAAAAATTTGATTCATTTAGGTTGGAGGATTTACTGGGTAAATGATAAAAGGACAAAGGTCTAGTGTGAGAACTTAATGAGGGAATTAAAGAGCGTGAGGTCAAAGCTAGATTGAGGGAGAAATAAAGACAAGAAGGAACTAAGGAGCAGGGACAGAGAGAGGTCAGTTTGCCTGAGTTCCTTCTGAAAGCAAAGAATAGGTGTCCTGAGGTTAATTGAACAGATGAATCAAAAAATGTGTTGTGGTCCACAATTGAGATTTTCTGAATGTGACATCAGTGAGTTGCATGTTTTCAGGTATTGACATATCCCAGGTGTAGCCTTGGATGTGGGAGTAGAGCTGGAATGCAGGGATATAGAGAGAAGATGCTCAAGAATCCCAGAGGTCTCTGGGCTGGATGGATATACATGAGTTCCCTTCACAAATAGGTGAACACCCTACTGTATGTCTAGCACTGTTCTAGGGTCTTGAGATGTAGGAGTAAACACAACAAAGACTGCTGTGCCATTATGGAATTTAAATTCTCATAAAGTGAGATGGACAGTGAGCAATAAACTAAAAAGTAACTGAATGATTAGCTACCTAAATAAGTGTATATAATGTGTTAGACTGTGACTGGTCCAGTAGAAAAAGAGCAGGACAAGGGAGGCTGGAATTGTTGCCGGAGAAGTGGGAACGGGTTCAGTATTTACTTTGGTGTTAGATAGATCTGGCTGAGAGAGAGATGAGACTGGAGCCAATGTCAGAGGCACAAGAGGTGAGGGAAAGAGCCATGAGAGGTTGGGAGGAAAACATTCCCGGTAAGGGTACCCACAGAGCACTGACCATAGGTGGGAATGGGTTTGGTGTGTTCAAGGACTGTCCAGGAGTCCCAGTGGTGGGATGCTAAGAGCAAGGAGGAGTCACTGGAGATGAGGTTCCAGGCGAGATGGGGAGTCACTGAAGGTTCTGAGCAGAAGAGGGGTGAGCTCTGACTCAAGTGTTAAAGGCTTCCTCTGCAAGCCGGGCATGGTGGCGCTCCCTTATAATCCCCGTACTTGGGAGACTGAAACAGGAGGATTGCAGGTTCAAGGACAGCCTCAGCAAACAGTGAGACTCTCATTAACCTAGGGAGACCCTGTTTCAAAATAAAAATAGGACTTGGGGTGTAGCTCGGAGGTAGAATGCCCCTGGGTTTAATCCCCAGTGCCAGAAATAAAAAAAAAAAAATAAAGGCTCCCTGTGACTATCATGGAGAGAGCAGAGTGAGGAGGCAAGGGCAGAGATCTGTTGCATGTATCCACTGAGAGGCGATGGTGGCTTGGACCAGGCTGATAGCATGGAAGTAGAGAAGTGGCTGGGTTCTTGATATATTCTGAAGGCAGAAGGGCTGGGGGTTAGGTCAGTAGTAGAACACATGTCTAGCAAGTGTGAGGTCCTGGGTTTGATCCCCAGTACCTCTATTTAAAAAAAAAGTTTGTAGTTATTCTTGAAGGCAGAGCTTCAAACGTCTCCATGGATTGGATGTTGACTTAGGAGGATGGCAGGACTTGGAGTAATATGGAGAACGGTTACCAGATGACAGTCTTGAGCAAATCAGGAGGTAGTCAGAAGAACCTGTGAGGCAAGTGAGTGGATGGAGGGGAAGTTCTAGAGGCAGGGAGACCCTGTGCAGCAGTCCAGGTGAGCAGTGATAGGGTTTGATTAGAGCAGTTGATGCAGGATCTGTAGGAGATGATTATAAATAGTGTCTGTCCCAGGGTGGAATCCAAGGGCCTTGGGACTTACTGGACATGAATGTTTTAAGAAAGGAAAGGAGCCGGGCATGGTGGTGCACACCTGTACTCCCAGTACTTGGGAGGCTAAGACAGGAGGATCACAGGTTCGAGGACATCTTCATCAAATAGTGAGACTCAGCAACCTAGCGAGATCCTGTTTAAAAAATAATAATAGCTGGGCATGGTGGTGCACGCTTGTAATCCCAGTACTTTGGGAGGTGGAGACCGGAGGATCTGGGTTCGCGGCCAGCCTCAGCTCGCTCTGTCTCTCTCTCTCTCTACCTAGTGAGGCCCTCCGCAACTTCGTGAGACCCGGTTTCAAAATAAAGCATAAAAAAAATAGGGCCAGGGGTGTAGCACGGAGGTAGAACGCCCCTGGGTTCAATCCCCGGCACTGCCAAAAAAAATAAATAAAATAAAAAAGGGCTGGGGTTGTAACTCAGAGGTAGAATGCCCCTGGGTTCAATCCCCAGTACCACAACCACACACACACACACATACACACACAGTAGAAAGGGAGGGAGGGAAGGGAGCCAGGTGTAGTAGCACACGCCTGTGATCCCAGTACTTGGGAGGCTGAGACAGGAGGATTGCAGGTTTGAGGCCAGTCTCAGCAACTTAATGAGACCCTGTTTCAAAAACTAAAAAAAAGGGCTGGGGGTGTAGCTTGGAGGTAGAATATCCCTGGATTTAATACAAAGGGAGGGAAGGAGAAAGGAAGGGAGAAAGGGGAAAAGGACTATTTTGATGTTCTCTGACTTCGGTGACTGGAGGGTGGAGGATTTGAGTGAGTGATGCAGAAAGAACTATATCAATAGTGGGTCATGTTAGCTCACAGTTCTGTGGTTGGTTGTTTTGTTTTGTTTTGCTTTGTTTGTGGTACTGGGGATTGAACCATTCTACCATTGAAGCATTCTACCTCTGAGCTACACCTCCAGTTCGATTTTTTATTCTTTATTTTGAAACAGGGTCTCACTAAGTTGTGAAGGGCCTCACAAATTGCCGAGGCTGGCCGCGAACCTGCAATCCTCCTGTCTCAGCCTCCCGAGTACTGGGATTACAAACATGTACCACCATGCCCAGCTGGTTCTGTGGTTTTTTAAGAATAATGATGGCATCTTTGGGTAAAGCCAGATTTGGGGGAAGGTGATAAGGCCGAGTGAGGTGACAAGAGTATAAGCCATTTTCCTCATGTAGAACAGAAACTGGAGCGTGTTGTGGGGTCTCCAGCTGAGGAGGAATGGAGATGTGCTGTGTACACCGGTGAGGAGAGAAGAGAAGAGTATGGCTGAGGCTAGAGCCAAGCAGCTCCCTCACCCGAGCTGGAGCTGTGGCATAGCAGCTTCCTACAGGGCTGCCGAGAGGGTATGGGCAGTTGGAAGTATACCTGGGGTTTTGGAGTACCAGGAATTTTTTTTTTAAGTAGTGCTGGGGATTGAACCTGGGGGCACTGTACTTCCAAGCTATATCCCCAGCCCTATTTTATTTTTTATTTTGAAATAGGGTTTTTTGTTAAGTTTTTTGTTAAGGTATTTTGTTAAGTTGCTGAGAGCTTTGCTAAGTTGCTGAGGCTGGCCTCGAACCTTCAGTCCTCTTGCCTCAGCATATGCCACCATGCCCAGCACATGCTGAAAGTATTTTACTTGTCTCTTCTTTTTTCTTTTTGTACTGGTGATTGAACGCAAGGGCATTCTACCTCTGAGGTTTATCTTCGGCCCCCTCCTCTTTTTTTTTCTTTGTGTGTGTGTGTGTGTGTGTGTCTGTGTGTGTGTGTGTGTGTGTGTGTGTTACTGGGGATTGAACCCAGCAGCATTCTACCTATGAGATATAACCCTGGCCCTATTTTATTTTTTATTCGGAAACAGGGTCTCTCTAAGTTGCTGAGGCTGGCTTCAAACCTGTGATCCTCCTATCTCACCCTCCCAAGTACTGGGATTACAAATGTGGGCCACCATGCCCAGCTTCCTTTTTTTAAAATTTTTTTGTTTTGTTTTGTGGTACTGGGGGATTGAACCCAGGGGCATTCTATCTCTGAACTACACCCCCGGCCCTATTATATTTTATCTTTTTATTTTGAAATGGTGTCACTAGGTTGATGAGAGTCTCATTACTTGCTGAGGCTATCCTCTAACCTGTGATCCTCCTGTCTCAGCCTCCCAAGGACGGGATTACAGGCATGTGCCACCACGCTTGGCTCTTTTTTAAAAATTTTGAAACAAGCCAGGAGTGGTGGCACGTGTCTGTAATCCCAGTACTTGGGAGGCTGAGACAGGAGGATCGCAGGTTCAAAGCCAGTCTCAGCAGCTTAGACTCTAAGTAACCTAGTGAGACCCTGTTTCCAAATAAATAAATAAATAAATAAATAAATAAATAAATAAAATGGCTGGAGGTATAGCTCAGAGATAGAATGCCCCTGAGTTCCATCCCCAGTACCACAAAAAAAAAAAGTTTGAAATGGAGTCTTGCTAAGTTGCTAAGGCTGGCCAGAAGGCTGAGACAGGAGGATTGCAGGTTCTCAGCCTCCGAGGTACTGGGATTATAGGTATGTACCACGGCACCCAGCTTCTTACTTTGTTCTGACCCCATGGTTTTGCCTGTTATCTACCAGGATGCTGCTTCAGGAATTCCAGTATGCAGGCTGGAGAGGTTTTCATTAGAAGAGTATGCTGGGATGAGGTGTTACATTCATACAACAGTTTTTTAAAAATTGAATTTACAAAAGATACAGTAAAAAAGTGTGATTTATAAATAATAAAATGATTCCTAAAACTGGGCATGGTGTCACGTGCCTGTAATCCTGGTACTTGGGAGGCTGAGAGGGGAGGCTGAGACAGAGGATCACAGGTTTGCCTGCCTCAGTAACTTAGTGATAACCTGTTTCAAAATAAAAAATAAAAAGGACTGGGGCTGTAGCTCAGAGATAGAATGCCACTGAGTTCAATCTCTAGTACAAAAAATATATTTCTCTCTCTAGTTCTATCAGCAAAATGTATCTACTGTTAAACTTTTATTTATTTATTTATTTTTTGCCCAGTAAGTTAACTCTTTTTTTTTTATACTTTTTCTTTGGTACTGGGGATTGAAACCAGGGGCATTCTACCTCCAAGCTATACCCCCAGCCCAATTTTTTATTCTTTATTTTGAAACGGGGTCTCACTAAGTTGCGGAGGGCCTCACTAAGTAGCTGAGGCTGGCCATGAACCTGCGATCCTCCTGTCTCAGCCTCCCAAATACTGGGTTTACAAGCATGCGCCACCACGCCCGGCTTATTTTTAATACTTTTATTGGTGTGTTATAGTCTCACATCATAATGTAGTTCATAGTGATAGTGACATACATGCATAGAGCACTTAGTGGGCTTTCCCCCTAAACTTTTAAACATATAACATTTATGACAGCAGGGAATGGTAAACTCTGCTGTACCACCACCCAACTTAAGAAATGAATGTGAGCCGGGCGTGGTGGCGCACACTTGTAATCCCAGTACTTTGGGAGGCGGAGACCGGAGGATCCGGGTTCGTGACCAGCCTCAGCTCTCTCTCTCTCTCTCTTCCTGTCTGTCTCTCTCTCTCTCTACTTAGTGAGGCCCTCCGCAACTTCGTGAGACCCGGTTTCAAAATAAAGTATAAAAAATAGGGCCAGGGGTGTAGCGCGGAGGTAGAACGCCCCTGGGTTCAATCCCCGGTACTGCAAAAAAAAAAAAGAAAAAGAAAAAAGAAATGAATGTGAATCTCTGCTGTTGAGTCCCGATTGTCATATCTTCCCTCTCCCACAGATGTATGTATGTATGTATGCTACATATGTATGTAGCACCAAACAATATATAGTGTTGTTTTATTGTTTGCTGGTTTTACTGTTATTGTTATTGTTACAGTATTGTTGTTATTGTTTATGTTATTAAACTTAACATAATGGTATATGGTTTTTCTCTCTTTTTTACACAAAATGTAT
The DNA here is from genome assembly GCA_004027185.1 of Glis glis. Classification (NCBI taxonomy): domain Eukaryota; kingdom Metazoa; phylum Chordata; class Mammalia; order Rodentia; family Gliridae; genus Glis; species Glis glis. Next base: position 31,723 of record PVJS01013862.1, read on the forward strand.
TTCTGATATTTATCCATACTGATACACATAGCTCCTGTTAATTCATTTCATTGTTATATAGTATAGTCCACCTCATGAGAATATTTTCTTATAATATTTTAATGACTATATAATTGTCCATTGTATAAATGTAGTATAGTTTATTTATTCTTCTTCCTAGGCCTTACGTTGTTTTTTTAACCTAAAAGGGTTAACATTCTTGTTAATTTTTGTGTATAATCATCATTATTTCCTTAGAATAGCAGAAGTAGAATTAATGAATAGGTATATACTTTTAAATATGAAACAAAATATTTTATTTTATTTTATGTTATTTATTTTGCTACTGAGGATTGAACCCAGGGGCATTCTACCTCTGAACTATACCTCCAGACCTTTTTTATTTTTTGTTTTGAAACAGGGTCTTACTGTGTTGCTGAGAGTCTTACTGTGTTTTTGAGGCTGTCCTTGAACCTGCAATCTTCCTGTCTCAGCCTTCTAAGTACTAGGATTACAGGCATGCTCTACCATACCCAGTGAAACAAAAACTTTTTTTTGGTACTGGGGGTTGAACTCAGAGGCGTGCTACCTCCAAGCTATACCCCCAGCCCTATTTCTATATTTTATTTTTGAAACAGAGTCTCACTAGGTTGCTGAGAGTCTTGCTATGTTGCTGAAGCTGTCCTTGAACCTCAGCTCCCAAGTACTGGGATTACAGGCATGCACCATGCCCAGCTTCTACAGTTACTTTGAATGAAAGGCTATGAGTTCATTGCCTTCTTTCTTTTAGTCTCTCTTTCAGTTGCCTGAATTTCGAAGACTTGTTCTCAGCTATAGTCTGCCACAAAATGTGCTTGAAAATTGTCGAAGTCACACGGTAAGTTGCTGAGGACCTTCTTCACTGTCATTTAGTCTCTTTCATTCCGAAGCCTTTTTGTATTTTTTACTAACGGTGGTAATCATGATTCTCCTTGGCCCTTGCTAGTATTTGTTTTCACTTCTGAGTGCCTCTTTTTCCTTCTTTTTTTTTTTTTTTTTTTTTTGCGGTACTAGAGATTGAACCCAGTGGCATTGTACCTCTGAGCTACCCCCAGTCCTATTTTTTAATCTTTATTTTGAAACAAGGTCTCACTAAGTTGCAGAGAGCCTCACTAAGTAGCTGAGGCTGGCCCCAAACCTATGATCCTCCGGTCTCAGCCTCCCAAGTACTGGAATTACAAGCATGCACCACCATGCCGGGCTCTCTTTTTCCTTCTTTGTGACAAGAAATAAGGGTTTGTAAAAATGTAAAATTTAAGTAGTAATAGAATTAGAAAAACAGTTCCAAGAAAGTGTCGTGAGACTGCCAACCTCCACAGTCTGCCCTGGTGGGGAAGCTCAAGACACCTGTTCTGTGACAGGTCCTTCCCTCTGCCATTGGCTGCTCAGGCCAACGGATGTAGAATAGATGATGTGGTGTAGAGCCTGGACCTTCTTAGAAGAGCTTTCTGTCTGTCTGCTCTTGCCACAGGAGGCAGCCTCCGTGCAGCCATCTAACCCGGAATTTCACTTGCATGTAATGCATTCTCTAATGGGAGGGAAGTCAGCAGCTTCAGAAAATGAGCATTTCTGTCTTTCCAACAATAGTATCTTTTTGGCTTCTACAAAGTTATTCTTCAGTTTAGAGTGACCCTCTATGCACTCCTTATCAGAGTTTCTGTTATATAAGCCTGACTCTGACCTAGATTTAGGCAAATATGAATTAAAGAATGATTATTGACAGCTTTTATCTTTATATGTTCTAATTTTCCAAATAAGATGTTGTAATAGTACATATGACTATTTTCTATAGGAAAAGAGAAATATTGTGTTTATGCAAGAGCTTCAATATTTGTTTGCTCTGATGATGGGATCAAATCGAAAATTTGTAGACCCTTCGGCAGCCTTGGATCTGTTAAAGGGAGCATTCCGGTCATCTGAAGAACAGCAGGTAATGAGAACCTTGTTCTCTTGCTTTCCCTCAAACTCTTGAGGTTGAAGTCATGCCTTATTACTGTTACCGTGTCCTACTGATTTCAGCTGTGTAAACAGCTCTGAACATGACTAAGCAGGACTGCGGGTGCCCACTTTTGCCCTTATTTTGCTTGCAGAACAGGTGGTGAGAGAGCACATGTGCACCAGAGAGAGAGAGAGAAGGAATATGAATGTGTTATGCTAGGGGCCGGTAGTTCTAAAGTGAAAGGAAGTAAGAGAAGAAAGAGTAGATTTACATAGGGGCTCTTGAAGCAAAAAGAAGGAGATTGGGAGATACCAAAGTGATCCATAGCAAAGGGTCGCTGATAAAATCCCTTTGCTTGCACCCTTGTTTTGGGATGGCCCAGATAGAAAATGCTATTTAAAACCATCTAAACCTTAGTTCAGCTGCTTTTCTGGGCACTCTTTCTCTTTTAGGCATTAATGCTTTTCTTTCCCTATCTTCTACTAAAAAACAAAGCTGTTGCAGTTTGATCAGCTTCTTCCTCATTTATTTATTTTCTCTATCTAAAGGTCCTATAGCTATAGATCATTCTAAAAACAAAAACGTTACCTTTCAAGCCAGGCATGGTGGTACATGCTAGTAATCCCAGTACTTGGGAGGCTTAGACAGGAGGATCGCAGGTTTGCAGCCAGCCTCAGCTACTTAGTGAGACCCTATTTCAAAATAAAGAAGAAAAATTAGGGCTGGGCATGTAGCTCGGAGGTAGAATGCCCCTGGGTTCAATCCCTGGTACCACTAAATAAATAAATAAATATACAAGTGATACCCTTTTACTTTATATCTCACATTGTTCTAGAGGACTACAGTCTGTTCTTTGGGCCCCCACCTTTTTTGTGGTGTTGGGGTTGAACCCAGGAGCACCCTACCTCTGAGCTACACCCCCAGCCCTTTTTATTTTTTTTGCTAAGTTAGCACACACTGGCCTCAAACCTGCAATCCTCCTGTCTCAGCCTCCCAAGTACTGACATTACAGGCGTGTGTGACCATGCCCTTCTTTGGGCCTTTTTTAAGACCTAATTGGAAGATTTTGTTTGTTTTTCTCTGTCACAAACGAATGCAGCTGGAAGTGGTAGAGATCTGGTGTCCTAAGCATAGCTTAGTCAGAGGTGCCCTAATGCACTTTCTGTTTTGTCTCTAGTAGCTGGGTTCCATTGTTCCTGCGTTTTTGATATTTGGCTCTATAAAAGAAACGATTCTGTAGTAATAGAATCAGAACTCATTGATGGGATTAAGGGCAAACTTTCACTTTCCTAAGTATAGTGCTCATCTAATGCTTATGCAATTTGTGCCTCTCTTATAGCAAGATGTGAGTGAATTCACACACAAGCTCCTGGATTGGCTGGAGGACGCATTCCAGCTGGCTGTTAATGTTAAGTGAGTGTCGAGGGTTTGTCTGTGCATCCTTCCAACTCACAGTGGCCACTGAGAATTAGGATATGGGGAAAGTCATTCCTCTCCAGTAGAAGTGGCTGAATTTTACCAGAGCTCTGCGGTAACCACTGAGCTGTTTCTCCTTGTATATCCCCATTGCTTTGGCTTTCCTCCTCTCTGGATACAGAGTTCCCTTAACCCTGTGTTTTTTTAAACTAAAAGCACCCTAACTGTTAACTTTATTAAAGTAATAGCCTGTGCTGTATGCATCCTAAAAAAGGTAAATTAATGCTAAATGTGAATATGGTGTATAACATGGATACATTAAATTTAGTCTAGATCTCTTTTCTGATCTACTTAGAATGTGCAGAGGATGGTTTTGAGTCATTCCAGTCACTGACAGAACTGACGCTCAGGGCCAAGAGTACATATATTGCCGACCTAGAAACAGATGTTGAGAAATTTGTTTTCTATATAATTTTAATTCTCATTACAGGAATTATACATTATAACAGCTTATGTGGTTAATAACAATTTAAGATGAGCATACAGAAAATAACTATTTCTATTCCATCTCTCTTGTGACACTGAGAAGACTTTTTTTGTATTTGTTTGTGAAACTACACGAGAGAGTCCATTCTTGCCTCCATGCTGCTTCTGCACCTTGTATTCATCTATCATTGGATCTAGATGTACATATTCAGTGCATACAAATGCACATGTTTGTCTGCATGTGGACTCCCTTAATAGACTAAGCTTCTTAAGGCCAGGGGTCCTGCCATAATGTCTTAGTGTCTTCAGCGTAGTGCCAGGCATATACTTGTTGAATAAAACATTTTAGCTAAACTAATCTATTACTTATTTTAGACTATACCTGGCTCTTTGTGGTTGATGAAGATGTACTATTTTTGTTTCTGAATGATGCTTGAGTTTTGTGTAGCACATATTTGATCCAAATGATTGAGAATTGTCTCCTTTTTTAAAAGCAGCAGTCCCAGGAACAAATCTGAAAATCCCATGGTGCAGCTATTCTATGGTACTTTCCTGACTGAAGGGATTCGTGAAGGTAAATTGTCTGCCCCTAATGTTAATTCACTGTGTGCTTTGGGGGAGGCAGTATAATGAATAGTCTTGAAAGTCAGGCAAGCCCAGATCTGAGTTGGTTTTGCCTCTTAGTATCTGTGTAATTGTGGACACATTATGTGAGTGCTCAGATCTGCAGTCTCTTCATGTGTGAAATGGGCACAATCTTTGTCTCTGAGTTCCCATATTAATATAAATTGTATAGCATTTGCACAGCCCAGATCTAGCATTAACGTCAAATCTAGCATTATTCAGTTTTGTCCTTGTTGCTTTTTTTGGTCTAATATCTAAACTCAAAAGATTTTATTGAATTAGACTGCTAAAAATGCTTGTCTACTTTAGAGGCTTATCTAAGCTGCATATTATATACATAATTTTATTTTTTAGCTATGGAGAACTTTGAACATATGCAAATAGAACAGTGTCAAAATCCCCATGAATCCAGCAGCCATCAGCCCACAACCAGTCATTCCCCATCTAACCCCTGTCTACTCTTATCCAGGTTTATTTACTTATTTACTTATTTATTTATTTATTCTGGGGTTTGAGCCCAGGGGCATTCTACCTCCAAGCTATACTTTAGCCCTTTTTAATTTTTTGTTTTGAAACAAAGTCTCATTAGGTTGCTGAGAATCCCAATAAATTGCTGAGGCTGGTCTCCAACCCATGATCCTTCTGTCTCAGCCTCCCAAGTACTGGGATTACAGGCATGCACCACCTTGCCTGACTTATTTGTTTATTTTTAATTTTTTTTAAATTTGTGGTATTAGGGACTGAACCCAGGACCTCACACTTGCTAAGCATGTGCTCAACCATGGAACTACACCTCAGCTCCTGATAGTCGTTATGTTTGTCGCTTGCTAGCTAGCTAGCAATACTAGGGAATGAGCCCAGGGATTCTCTACCACTTAGCTACATTCCGAGCCCTATTTATTTATTTATTTATTTATTTTTTTTTTTTGTGTGTGTGTGTGTGTGTGTGTGATACTGGGGATTGAACCCAGAGGCATTCTACCTCTGAGCTATACCTCCTGCCCTTTTTATTTATTTATTTTTTTTTTTGTAAACAGGGTCTCACTGTGCTGAAAACCTAAGTTACTGAGGCTGATCTCGAACCTGCTATCCTCTTGTCTCAGTCTCCTGAGTACTGAGATTATAAACATGCGACACCACACCCAGCTTCTATTTTTTATTTTCAAACAGGGACACTTAGTTGCCCAGGCTGGCCTCAAATTTGGATCTTCCTGCCTCAGCCTTCTGTGTCACGGGGATAATAGAGGCGTGCTACTGTGCCTGGCTGATAATCCTTTTAAAATCTAATACCACTACTCTAAAATTTTAAAAACTCATATTTTAAAAAAATCTCAAATATCCAGGCACTATTCAAATTTCCAATTTGTTTACATAATTTAAAAAGTTTATTTAGCCAGTCATGGTGGCACACGCTTGTAATCCCAGTACTTGGGAGGCTGAGACAGAAGGATCGCAGGTTCACGGCCAGCTTCAGCTACTTAGTGAGGCCCTCCGCAACTTAGTGAGACCCTGTTTCAAAATAAAGAATAAAAAATAGGGCTGGGGGTGTAGCTCGGAGGTAGAATGCTCCTGGGTTCAATCTCTAGTGCCGCAAAAAAAAGTTTATAATTTTATTTATTTTTGGTACTGGGGATTGAACCAGGGGCATTCTACCTCTGAGCTAAAACCCCAGTCCCTTTTTTTTTTTTTTTTTGAAGCACATCTCACTAAGTTTCTGAGGCTGTCCTCGAACCTAGGATCCTCCTGTCTCAGCCTCCCAAGTTCTGGGATTACAGGCTTGTGCCACCACACCCAGCTATAGTTTGTTTTAATCAAGATCCAAATATGATTCTTTTATGATGTATTTTAAGTCTCTTTTCAATCTATAGGCTCTACCTTCAAACAAGGTTTTTGAAGAAATAAGGCTTTGAAGGACCTTGTTAGTTCTTAGTGTTTACCAGAGTCTGAAGTTATGTTGCTTGCATTTCCATGATGCATATTAACATAGTCCTCTCTACTCTTCTTGTTAATTGGTAGTTGGATCTAGAGGTTTGGCCTGATTCAGGTAACACTGTTCTTGGGTAGACTTAACTCACAGGTGGTGGGAACATTTTTGATCAGGAAGCACATAATGTCTGTTTGTTTTTGCAATGGCAACAGTTGTTAATGGTCCCTGCCTCCGTCTACTGATACATTAGAGGTTGCCATCTAGGCTTGAGTACATTCCTAACCAGTTCTAGGGTGCTGCTGAATTTAAGAAGAGATTGTCTTTATGGATCCAGAAAGTAGGCTTTAATAGTTGTGATACCTTAAAAAATCGGTCTCTCTTTGTCTAGGAAAGCCCTTTTGTAACAGTGAGACCTTCGGCCAGTATCCCCTCCAGGTAAACGGTTATCGCAACTTAGACGAATGTTTGGAAGGGGCCATGGTGGAGGGTGACATTGAGCTTCTTCCTTCTGATCATTCAGTAAAGTATGGACAAGAGGTAAGGTGGTGGATGGTTTTACTTACTATGCCAGTGACAAAGACAATTAAATAGGACTGAACTTTTAGACAAAATAGTTTCCCATCACGTATCAAGTAACTTTACACTGAGTAGAACTTGAATTTGTCTTAAGTCTCTCATCAGTTGATATGAGTCAGTGAGTCTCAGTGCTTTGATAAATAAATTCTTTACTGAAACTATGAATTTGGGTTAATCATGTAAAGGTTGTATGCTGCTGCTGATGTTTTAAGTATGATCAAGTTTCTCTCTTTCTGTTGAAGCCTACCTGTACCTGAGTAGGGAGAACCCACTGCCTCCTTATTTTCGGAGGGTAAAAGTACAGTGATTAACTCCTATGGTATGCCATTTAGAATATTTTCCCTATTATAGTGTTTACTGTTCTCGATTATAAATTCTGCCTTTACTTTTATAATTTTTTAAATTACTTTTTTAAGTTTATGTGTTTTTGTGTTTGTTTTTTGGTGGGTTGGAAAGAAGGGAAGCAAGGGAAATTAATATCTTGTAATTCTAGTTAAATAAGAATCAGAGAGTATCATTTGTAGTATAATTATCAACACTACACAGTTTGGATTGTTCATGCATTCTAAGGCAAATTTGTGGCTTATATAAATCTAACTAAGGAATTACTTTAAGAGAAAGAACTTTCTTGAATTCAAATAGGGAGTGTAACATGAGCTTTGTGGAAGTATATTAGTGGTAGAAAGTATTGGGACACAGAGAAAGCACTGCCTCCCCAACTTTTCAAGGAAAGAACTAATTCCATAGGGGAGGCGGAGCATTTGTGCTAACTTGATGGTTCTTCTTACCAAAGAGGGAATAAATGGTCACTGGCTACTCACACCTGGTATTCAAGGATGGGAACTCTGTAAAAACAAATAAAAATAAACTGAAGTCATGCTTGTTTATTTAGATTTAGCCCTAAGGTAGTCAGACAGGCTGTCTGGATGCACCTTGTACCAGCAGGGCATGTGAAGGGAGTGTTGTTTATACCTTTGGTAAGGAGAGATTTTAAAGCCAGTCATAAGAATCTCTGCACACAGGTGCCAGAGATTGAACAGATGCCTTTCCTGGTGTAACTTTTCCTTACCTAGGATCAGCAACAGTTGAACTCTCTCTCTCTTTTTTTTAAGTCAGTGTTTTCCTTCATTGAAACTCTAGGTCTTAGTCAACCTACCATTGTAGATCAGCTTGACTGGGTTTCTGTGTGTGTGTGTGTGTGTGTGTGTGTGTGTGTGTGTGTGTGTGTGGTGTTAGGGATAGAACCCAGGACCTCACACATGTGTGGCAAGTAGTCTATCACTGAGCTGCATCCCCAGCCCTTGACCAGCTTCTTATGAGACATTTGTACATTGGAATTAAGAGGTTTTTTTCCTGAGAAATTTGAGGAATTATAAAATCATGAGCTGGGCATGGTGGTGCACACCTGTAATCCCAGTACTTGGGAGGCTGAGACAAGAAGATTGCAGGTCCAAGGCTAGCTCTTGATAACTTAGTAAGACCCTGTTTCAAAATAAAAATAAAATGGATCTGGAAATGAAGAGATAGAGCCCCCTTTTGGGTTCAATCCCCAGCACCACAAAAAAAGAAAATAAATAAATAAGTCATGAGGCTATTTCAACTTCCTGTTTAGACATAAAAGGAATTCAAATTATGGTTAATAGAGAATAAAATAGTACATAATATATGTTCAGTATTAGTATTTCTACATGACTCCTGGAGACAGTTATCTCCTTAGTTATATGTAGCTTTCATCATAATCTCATTGTTTGGTTAGGCTGTTTTCTTCAGGTTTTGAACCTTTTTAAAAATACTGATGACTTAGTATGAATGAGTTTGTGGGTGTTTTGCTCAATTCACATATTCAAGGGTGGTTATTTCTAAGGATGATGGTTGAATAAAATGCTGTTCACTGGCTACTAAATTCAGAGTGTTGAGGGATGTTTAATCAGATTCTCTAAGAGAGCATGATTCTAAGTGTTTTTTCCTTTATTATTTGGGATAAAAAATGCTCTAGTCTGAGCTTGATTTGAGTATAAATTCTATACTATAAGAACAAAGTTTGATGAGGGATATTTTGATTCTGTCCATTGTTATTTCCTAAAATTAGTGTTTCTTTTTCCCACATTTCCACCCTGGACATAGCGTTGGTTTACTAAGCTACCTCCAGTGTTGACCTTTGAACTCTCTAGATTTGAGTTCAATCAGTCCCTTGGCCAGCCAGAGAAAATTCACAATAAGCTGGAATTTCCTCAGATTATTTACATGGACAGGTGAGTTCTTGGTTGATCATCTTCCTAATGTAATGCAGTAGTAGAAATGAGCTTATACTAAGCATATTGGGCATTGGAATCGCCTGGAATTCTTGATAGTATGTAAATTTGGGTTCAGTGGATCTGGGTTGGGTCCCATGAGTTTGTATTTCTTAGAAGCTTCCAGGGTAGTGTTAATCATGTTTCTGATCTTTCAGGATCTGAAGATCTTCTGTTCTTTGTATTCTGAATACTATCTGTATTTCTAGCGTGGTAGTGGATTGATTCTAGAGATACTTAGATTATAGAATTTTAATTTTTTTAAAGTCTGGTTTGCTGGGCATGGTGGTGCATGCTTGTAATCCCAGTACTTGGGAGGCTGAGACCGGAGGATCCAGGTTTGCGGCCAGCCTCAGCTACTTAAGTGAGGCCCTCCTCAACTTAGTGAGACCCTGTTTCAAAATAAAGAATAAAAAATAGGGCTGGGGGTATAGATCAAAGGTAGAATGCCTCTGGGTTCAATCCCCAGTACCACAAAAAAAAAAAAAAA
>PVJS01013863.1:0-41389 GCA_004027185.1 Glis glis
GCTTTTTTTTAAACTCTATCTCCCCTTCAGATATCACTGATTGTTATTGGCACTATTGATTATCTTTTCAAGTCTTCATTTCCCCCCAAAACAACTGCAAGTTCTAGAATAGCAGAGACCACCGTCCCCCTTTCGTATCTTGTATCCTTCCTTCTTCCCATCCCAGTGCTCACTGTGGTGACTCCATATATATGCTCATTAATTAACAAATTATACAGTGAGTAGATTGAATGTAAGTGGCTAAAACTTATAAGAACTTCCTGCATGCCAGCCTCTATTCTATGTGCCTTAAAGACAATACCTCCTCTATTTCTCACATCAACCCTGTGAGTTGGTGCTTTTCTTGTGCCCATTTTACAGATGAGAAAAACCGAGGTCCATTATGTAACTTACCTAAGGAACAAGGAACTAGCTGACCCAGAAGGAAGATACAAGTGGTTTGATTCCATGCTCCAAGTGACCCTCCAACATAAGCTCTGAGAGGGGGTTATTTGCTGAGGTCTGAGATCTGCCCTAGGGTCTGGGTGGCCACATTCTTACAACTAAATTTGGGTTTGAGACAACATCAGGTTCTGACTTTATTTGGAGTTTCTGGAATTAATTCTTTACCTCAATATAGAGGATAATGAGCCACTTCAGTGTGAAAGGAACGTGCAGCTCTGGCAACATGGGAATACAGTTAGCTGGGCATGTGTTCACGTCAGCGAGGTGGGCGCGGGAAGCCAGCCCAGCCTTACAAGGCCAAGTGCAGCCACCCAGATGTGCACTCGACTATACTTCTCATTGTTCCTTCTGCGTTCTCTCTCCTCTCTCCCTCCCTCCCGTGCACGAAATGAATAAGGAGTTGTCATTTCTCTCCGAAGCAGCTGTATTTAACCAATGGATAAATGTGAGTACCTTTGTTGAAATTTAGAATTGGCAACCTATGTGGTTTTAGAAAGTTGGAATATATATGATAGGAAATTGAAAATGCAGCTGGTAAGGAGTCAGGAGATTCTCCTGAGCAGTGGCTCTCAACCCTGACCACATTTTAGAATCACAAGGAACACATTTTGCCTAGGCCCCCACCCCTGGAGGCTCTGACTTCATCAGTCAGAGGTTTGCCCTGGGCATCAGTGGGTTTTTTTTTTTATACTGGGGACTAAACCCAAGGGTATTCTAATTCCAAGCTACACCCCCAGCCCTTTATTATTTTTTACGTTGTAACAGGATCTTGCTAAGTTGGTGAGGGTCTCACAGAGTTGCTGAGACTGGCCTCAAACCTGTGATCCTCCTGTCTCAGCCTCCCAGGTACTAGGATCACAGGCATGTGCCACGGCCTGGCATGTTGGTGTATTTTAAAAGCTCCTCAGATGATGCTAACGTGCAGGCAGGGCTGAGGACTCCTGGTCTATGATATGTGGATAGACTCATTCATCACACAGTTCTTTTTTTTTTAAGTTTATGCAGTTTGTGTTGTCATTCAGCACGTTAGATCTGGATTTAGAGCTGCGATCTGGAATGTTTCATATGCGCTTAGATCTCCCCTCAACATGCTAGAAAAGATTACCCTTCACCCCTGGAAAGCGTTATAATAAAAAATCCAGTCCCCACCCTACCCAGTCCTCTGGATCATTGTCCCCTTTGACTGAGTGGACGCACCTGTCTGACCTAGCCTGCTGCGGTGACAAACAGCTTAGCCTCTTTAAATAGGCATGTGCCCAAATAGATCCCACTGGTCAGCATCCATTCTTGGACAGCTCCCTGTGGCTTCCTCACAGGGCCTCTCTGAATCTACCTCCCCCTGCAGGCAGGAGAAGGGACTGCAAGCACTCTCTGGAACCTGCTGGTGTCCACCCAGACCCGGTAGTCCTGGTCTCGCCCCACATGCACAGACTTGCACATTAGTGCACTGAACCCTGCTCTTACTAGCTCACAAGAACTGATTGTGCACATTTTCCCCAGCTCCATTTTCTTTTTCTTTCTCTTTTTTTTGTGTGTGTGTATACTGGAGATTGAACCCAGGAGAATTATACCTCCAAGCTATACCCACAGAGTTTTTTATTTTTATTTTGAAACAGGGTCCCACTAGGTTGCTAAGAATCTCACTAAATTGCTGAGGCTGTCCTCGAACCTAAAATCCTCCTGTCTCAGCCTCCCAAGTACTGGGATTACAGGCTTGCACCACCAAGCCTGGCTCCCAACTGCATTTTCAATGCTGCCAGGCTGGTAGCTTGAAATCAGCCCTGGTGGGGAGTATTTACACCAGAGAAATCAGCAAATGCTACAAACCAGGCTTGGTGCCCCTCCCACCCCGAACCGAGATCCAGTTCTTAAGCATAACCATGTCACTACCCAGATCTGGCTCTCTGGGCAAGAATAAAATGTAGGTAAAGTTTAGTAATGTAGGTCAAGTTTATAAAGTCTCCAATATCTCCCAGACTGAAACTATTCCCACAATTCCCTCCTGAAACTATTCCCACAATTCCTTCACCATCTATACTCAGAGGACATCCAAGGATCTTCATGTTTCTTTACCCATGTGCGCACACACACACACACACACACACACACACACACACAAACACACACACACATTCTATCAAGTTTATTTCTCTGGTTCTTCATTTAGACTAGAGTATAAAGTCCTTATAATGACTCAAAGTGCAACCTGAGCAGGAAAATGTGGATTTTGACAGGATTCACACATTTAAATAAAAAGGAGTCTCATCGGAGAATATGAGGCAGCCTGCAGTCGGGTGGATTTGGGAATGGAGACCCCAGGACCCTCCCTGGCATCCCTAGAATTACATCACAGGGGAAATTGTCCCCTCTGCCAAGCATGTCAATCAGCCCCATCAGTCCTCTAACATGAGTTGGGCCCCGTTCTGTTCCTCCTGTGACTCAGAACGCTTCTCTACAACCCATGCTGTCTGCCACCTCCAACCTCACGGTCCTGGTGCCTTCCCAGCAAGCCATCGCGGACATGGACCAAGAGGAGAAACGCTTCTGGCTGTCACAGAGCAATATTCCAGCCCTAATAAAGTAGGTTGTATTTATTTTATTCTTCATGACATCTGACTGGCATCTGCATGAACAGTTCAAGGTAGGGAAGCCACATGGTCCCTTCAAATCCATGCTCCTGCGTGCATCCTACGATTCCCCTTGCCTCCTCCCTAGGAGAGTAAGTTAGCCACTACTGATGGTCAACTCTGTACCAAGCACTGTTCCAACTGCTTTATGCAAGACTTTCAGTGAGCCCTCCCAACACCACCCTAAGAAATAGGGGTTAGAATTACTCTTGTTTTACAGGTGTGGAAACTGAGGCAGTGGACAGTTAAGTGACTAACTTACACCAAGCCTGACAGCTGCAGGGCAAATTTGAATTTTGAAAATGGCAGCCTGGCACCGGAGCTGATTCTCCTAACTACCCAACGCTATTGCCTCATGCATCACTGTTTAAACATAGCCCTTTGGGTCTGTTGTTCTAGATACCACACACTGCTCGGCACATACGGAGTGGCAGATCTGCAGACCCTGTCATCCTCTGACATGCTGGCCACGTCTTTGCAGGGCAACTTCCTTCACCTGGGGAAGGCAGATGGGGTAAGAAGGCTCTATGTTTAGTCTGTTTCATTGAAGCATGGCACCTTTGTTCATATTGTCCTTTTAAAATTTTTGCAATATGGAAATTTCCAAATATATGTAAAAGTAGAATAGAGCCCCCATGTGGCATCACCCAGTTGCAGCGATTATCAGCACATATTGATACACACACACACACACACACACACACACATACACACACATACACGCATGCACACACACACATACACATGCACATGCGCACGCACACACACACACGCTAGGCTATAGCAGTGATCCTATAAAATCTGCCCATATTCCCACTGGTTGGCCACAAAGCTCCTCCTGGCAGACACAGACTGACCAAAAGGGTGAAGGACGTGCAGTTCCACAACTTTTATTCTGGTGTACAGTTAACAAGGAGCTGGTTACTAGTAACCTACAAAGGGAGTCATTATAGACAACTAACACGTTATAGTACATTGGAATCCATCAACAAGTATGTATTGAGCACCTGCTATGGGTGGGCATGGATCTGTGTGCTGGAGATAAGGCAGTGTCCAAGGGAGATCCCAGCCCCAGAGAAGCTCCCCATCTGGCACCCCTAGAGTGTGTTCAGAACTCAGATTCCAAATTCCACGAGGAGGTCTGTTGCCTGGCTGTGTGTGACAGTGTTTCTATGAGTTGCACAAGATGAGAATGAGGGGGTCTGCCAGACATGAGAACTGCTACACAGTTCTCTTCCTGCTCAGCAGTGTGAGCACTATGGGAAGGACCTACTTAGCTGCACCTAAATACATGCAACTCATTGGACAATTCAATTTAGACCGCAGAGAATGCTGACATATGGCCCCATGGATATTTTTGTATATCTTATTCTGATAATTCCAATGACACTTGTATAATTTCTGAGGGTTTTTTTATAAATATTTGAGAAAGACTAAAGGATCCAGAGACACAACTAGATAGGAGGACAAGATCTGCTACACTATTGTGCAGAAGGGTGAGTATAGTTAACAATATTGTATATAAATGAAATAACTACAACAGAGGCTTTGAATGTTCTCATCACAAAGAAATGATAAAGATTGAGATGACAGATAAGCCAAGTATCCTGAATTAATCATTACACAATGTATACATGCATTGAAGTAGCACATCATATGCCAGAAATATATACAATTATCTGTCAACTAAAAAATAAATTTTAAAAATTGTGTATATTTAAAGTGTACAATGTGATGTTTTCATGTGCATATACAAAGTGAAACTATTGCTACAGTCATGCTAAGCCACTGGTGTTTCATTTTTTTAAATCATTTTTGTGGTACTAGGGATTGAACCCAGGGGAATCCTACCTCTAAGCTACACAGCCAGCCCTTTTTTATTTTATATTTTGAAACAGGGTCTCACTAAGTTGCAGAAAACCTCACTATGTTGCTGAGGCTGTCCTGGAACCAGCAATCCTCCTGTCTCAGTCTCCCAAGTACTGGGATTACAAGCGTGCACACCATGCCCAGCTGCCACTGGTGTTTTAAACCATCAATTCTCTTAGCAAACATTAACTAAACACCTACCCTGGACTGGCATATTCCATGCTCTATAAACTCAACAATAAATCAATCAAGACCCCTGAGCTAGAGGAGCTAACCATCAAAAACACATTTTTCATGAATTCATTCCTAGTTATCTGATATCAATGTCTCCCTTTAACCAAGGGAGATGTGCACAGTGGCCCGGAATGTCCCTTGCGGTGGCTGCTTATGTAAATTGGGATCTGCTCGGAGTAGACAAGTCTCCTTCCCCACCCAACATGCCAGGGAGGAATTTCAAATGAGGGGTCCTGGTGGGGAGAAGAGAGGAAACCAGAGAAAGCACACTGCTCTTGGTTGCTGGCTGGCCAACTGGGTAGGTTGGGTTTACTTAGTCCCATTCTTCATGTAACTAATAGTCCTAAAAAATAATTGAATTCTGACCAGGAAAGTCAGTTACTGTCTGCACCAGTTCTCTGGGGCCGCTATAACAAAGTAACACAGACCAGGGGCTTAAACAACAGAAATTTCTTCTCTCACTGTTCAGAAAGCTGCAGTCCAAGATCCATGTGCTAGCAGTCGGTTCTTTCTGAGGCTGTGAGGGAAGGAAGGGGCTCTCCAGGCCTGTGTGCTGGGATTGTAGGTGTCATGTTATTGATCACATGGCTTCTCCCTGTATGGCTGTCTCTGCAAATTCTCCCTACTTATAAGGACATCAGTCTTGGATTAGGGCCCACCCAAAGGACCTCATTTTAACTTGAGCACCTCTATAAAAACCCTATTTCCAAATAAGGTCAGTCTGAGGTTTCTAGGGGTTAGGACTTCAACATAGTAATTGTAGGGGAGGGAGACACAATCAATCCATAATACTCTCTGCAGTGTTTTTCTTTCTTCTTTCTTTTCTCTCTTCTTTCCTTTTCTCTTTTCTTTCCTTTTTTTTTTTCTTTTTGTGGTACTAGAGAGTGAACTCAGGGGGTGCTCTATCACTGAGCTATACCCCTTGGCCCTTTTTTATTTTGAAACAGGGTCTCTCTAAGTTACTATGCTCTGGCCTGAGCCTATGAACCTCCTGTCTCAGCCTCCCAAGTACTGGGATTGCAGGAGTATGCTACCACCTCTGGCTTCTGCAGTGTTTTTCAAACTGCAGGGTCACTTTTTTTTTTTTTTTTTTTTTTGCAGTACCGGGGATTGAAACCAGGTGCGTTCTACCTCCGCGCTACACCCCCAGCCCTATTTTTTATACTTTATTTTGAAACTGGGTCTCACGAAGTTGCGAAGGGCCTCACTAAGTAGAGAGAGAGAGAGAGATTGAGAGAGAGAGAGAGAGAGAGAGAGGGAGAGAGAGAGAGAGAGAGAGAGCTGAGGCTGGCTGCAAACCCGGATCTTCCGGTCTCCGCCTCCCAAAGTACTGGGATTACAAGCATGCGCCACCATGACCGGCTCCTGCAGGGTCACTTTAATGAGCCTTGCCTAGCATTTTTTTAATAGAATAGAGCAGGATAGAATTAATCATCAGGGAACCTCCCATATAGTAGAGAAAAGTGCTATTTCATGTGTGTGTGTTTATGTGTCTAATGAGTCACAATTTAAAGGTATTTCTTACTGCGGGTCGCAGCTCAAACGCATGAAGGTCACTGCTGATCAAAAAGTGGAAACCCCAGTGACAATTTGTACTTTCTATCACCCAGATGTGAGGGAGTGGCGGGATAGGTTGCTGAGAGACCAGAGAAGACACCCAGAGCTGGGATGTAGGACATAAGGTTTATTGAGACAATCCAGTAGTGACAGGCTAGACAGGTGCTTCGCCAGCAAGTCTAGTGGTGACGGCCTGGACCGATGCACCTCTGTCTCACACAGTGCTTCCTGGGCCTTACCAGAAAATAGCGACTCCGTGAAGCTTTGTCCAGTGGCAGCTGGCTGGATGAGCACCAGTTACCCCGGGGAGGTCACCTCCCCCCAGTAGGGTAGGGTAGGTCACAGGAGCAGCAGCAGCTCAGCCTGCTTTGCTCCATTGCATGACCAGCATCCCGGGGAACCAGGCATGCATGCAAGACAGCAGCTTTCTACAGATAACGCCTACCTGCCCTAGTTCCCAGCATACACAGCCAGGGTCCTTCAAGATGACATTTATGTGGACAGTCCAGCCCAGACTCACCCCATCGTTCCCTTAGCTGGGCTAGGTCGTCGGGACAGAGGGGGCACTGCAGAGGTGTGGTGTTTTGCTGCCCTCCTTTTCTCCAAGGATCACACATAATTCAATCCTCAGGATTCCTCTATAAAAACTCAGCCCTCCACTGTGGTTTGCATTTACAGAATATCACAATTGAAGGTGCATCCATCGTCAACGGTGACAATGCAGCCACAAATGGGGTGATACACATCATCAACAAGGTAAATGGTCCCCTGTCCACATGGTTAGCCCCACCCCGCCGTGGCCTATCCTCCTCTATGGTATTGTTTTGGGAAAATAAGAAATGTTTGCCCTTAATGTGAAAGTAACCTGTATTGTGCTCCATTGCCTTTATTTTTAATTTTTATTTTATTTATTTATTTAATTGTGGTACTGGGGATCAAACCCAGGGGCATTCTACCTCCAAGATATGCCCCCAGCCTTCTTAATTTTGTATTTTGAAACAGGGTTTAAGTTGCTGAGGGTCTCTCTAAGTTGCTGAGGCTGGCCTTAAACTTGTGATCCTCCTGTTTCAGCCTCCTGGGATTACAGGTGTGTGCCACCACACTCGACATTTTTCTTTATTTTAAACCATTTAGAGACTGTCTTATTACAGTAAGACTCAGCTACCATTTCACTCAGCCTGTATTCTGCAGCAGGCCATCTGTCAAGTATGTCCTCACAAGTTATCTTTCTTGTCTATGGAAACATCTTAAAAGGCACATGAGCTGGGCAAGGTGGTGCAGGCTTGAAATCCCAGTAGTAGGGAAGCTGAGACAGGAGGATCACAGCTCAAGGACAGTCTCAACAAGTTAGTGATGCCCTATTTCAAAATAAAAAGGGCTGAGGGGTATAGCTCAGTGGTAGAATGCCCCTGAGTAAAATTCCCAGTAAAACACACACACACACACACACACACACACACACACACACACAGAGCACAAGAGCACCCTGGCACAGGAAAGTGCATAATCAAGAACAGGAGTAGGAGGCAAGGTACTATGTATCCCCATTCACTCCCCTCTCTGGATTACTGGACCCTAAAAAGAAAGGGTGTAGAAGACCCTAAGAGGAAAAAATCAAAAAGAGTAGAAAAAGGATTGTGAAGTTTTCATTTTTTCTAATTCCCAATTCAATGGTATTCAAAGGTATGAGATAGATAAAAAAAAATGGGAAATGGGGTTGTAAGCCACCCTATAATTTTCAGTTACTATATTAGGATTTTCATTTTAAATGAAAGTTAGAAGTTAAGTACATTGGGAACTTTCAGAAGGTGGAAGATTGGGGGAAGGCAATTAACTAATTGCATCTTTATTAAATTGTTCTCACTTGGCACTTATATGCACACTCTTTAGATTTTAAGTTTTAGTAAAGGTCAACTATTTCTATTTGTGAGGCTCCTGGGTCCAGTATTTTATGAAGATCTTGTATTAAGAAACATGTTTTTAAGAAAGTGATTCATCACTTGCAGGGAAACTAGGACTTCATATGATACAAAATAACATTAATATGGAGAGTATTTTTCTTTTCCAATCCAGGCTTTTCAAAAGTACTAAAATACCTCTTAAAGAACATAAAATTACCTCCTCTGTCTTTTTATATTTTTTGATGGACACAACTTCCTTAGAATGGTACCTCAAACCACCTCCTACACTGAGCTAACCGCCATGGGGTACAGTTCAAGTCCCACCCCCTCTGTGGACCTTCCCGGACCCACACAACCCATGTCACTGAGGATGGCACAGGGTCAAGATGGTAAACTTTAAAGTCATACAGAGTCTTAGCTAGCTGTGTGAGCTTGGACAAGTCGCACAGCTTCTCTGAGCCTCATTTTTCTCCCCCATGAGGATTAAATAACACCCTCTGGCTCGATGCCTGCTGCCTAGTGGGCCCTCAATAAATATTGGTTTTATCCCCTTCTTCCTCTGAAATCCTATGGGATTTCTTTATATAGAACTCATACATAACTATCAATTTTCTTGCATTGATAATTACTTCTTATGATGTAGGTCCCAAACCCCTTTAAAGTTGGCATGTCTCTGTCTCTCTCTCTCTCTCTCCCTCCCTCTCTCTCCTTAGTGAGGCCCTCCGCAACTTTGTGAGACCCAGTTTCAAAATAAAGTATAAAAAAATAGGGCCGTGGGTGTAGCGCGGAGGTAGAACACCCCTGGGCTCAATCCCCAGTATGGCAAAAAAAAAAAAAAGTTGGCATGTCCCCAGGACAAGTGTCCCTCATCAGCACAAGCACCTCTCCTCCTATGTACAATAATAATTGGAATTTTGGGAGGCCCACCTGGCGCTGGGTGTTGTGCCAAGTATCATGCGCTGCATTGTCCTATTTGATTTTTACAACATTCCTAAGAAGTCGGTGCTGTGTTGTCCTTGCTCCACAAATGAGACAACTGAGCCTCCTGCGGGTTAAGTAGCTGGGTGGAAGAAGAAGTTATCTACACAAGAGACCTGCAGATGGCATCTACTGAGTCATACCATCTCGAGCTGCCCTGCTCCCTCTAGAGCTGCTTCTATATCTGCCCGTGGCATCATGGCCACCTCTGTCAGGGCCACCATGTGCAGTTGTGCAGCTTGTGCCCTGCGCAAAGGGCCTGGCCACAGGGTGGAGTGGAGCAGAACTCCAGCCTACAGCACTTTCAGTGGCTTGCGCCCATTTGGGGTTCTGGAGAAAGGGGTGCCTTTTGAAAAAAATTGCAGTGGCCTTTATAATTGATTTTGTAATGTGACATCAAGCCCTCTCAGACCACCATCTCTGAGCTCTCAAATCTGTCATATCCCATCTAATCATCTCCAAGCCCTTCCTCCAAAAAGTCAGAACTATATCTACCTTCCTCCAACACAAAGCCCGGCAGCTTTTTCTTCTATAAACAACCAGATTGCACATATTAGGCTTCAGAGGGCAGGGCATCCCTGTCCCTCTTCAGTTCTACCATTGTAATGCAAAATCAGCCTTAGACAACATCTAGACAAATGTGCATGGCTGTATTTCAATAAAACTTTATTTTCAAATATGGCAACACACTGGTAAGGGCCGCCTTCAGTAATATGCTACCCACCTTTTTTTTTTTTTTTTTTTTTTTTGCGGTACTGGGGATTGAACTCAGAGGCATTCTAACTCTGAGCTACACCCCCAGCCCTAGTTTTTTATTTTTTATTTTAAAACAGTGTCTCACTAAGTTGCAAAGGGCCTCACTAAGTAGCTGAGGCTGGCCTTGAACCCGGATCCTCTGGTCTCAGCCTCCCAAGTACTGGGATTACAAGCGTGTGCCACCACGCCCAGCTGCTGTCCACTTCTTGAAGGCAGGATACAGGCCTCAGTCAAATTTTTATATCCACTCCTGGCCCATAGTAGGTGCTCAATAAATGTTGGTTGAAGACTGATTGAATTAGCAAAATGTTCCATCGTTGGGTTCTTCCATCTGAGAAGGTTCTAGGTGGAATGAGAAGATGGAAATAATTACCTTGGCCAGAAGGTTAACCCTGCCAGGCTTACTAGCCCAAATGTCCACATGCACCAGATGATGACAAAATGAACAGGTGGAAGGCACTACCGGATGGCGGGGACTATAACAAAAGCAGCTGCTGCTGCTCTCTGCACCTGTATGTTGTCTGCAGGAGTACAGACTGATGCTTTTAGAAAGAAGTCAGAAATCTAAACTCTTAAATAAAATTCTCCTATTTTCATTACATTGCATGAGCCAAACAAAACATTTTTGTAAGCCAGATTCAGGCTACTGGGTTGCAGTAGCCATAAGATTTCTAGAAAAATAAAAGAAAACCCAGAACAATAAACAAAAGAACAAAAAAGGGGGAGGGGTTAGCTGCAGCCTACTGCATTTCAGTTAGATTTGCAAGGTCTACCCAAACAGGGTAGATTAGTGAAAGTTATAACAGTTTCCTCAGGGAGAGCTATGAAGTATTTTGTGCAAGATGAAATTTTCTCTAATTGGAGAGAGAATTCATTTAAAGGCAAGACATCAAACTGAACTAATAACATCCCAAGTTCCTCCCAACCTCTGCATCCTAGATTAATTTTAATCTACAAGCAATCATGACATTTCCAATGTCAATTCCTTCAGTCTAAAGAAGTGAACAGGACTTCCGGATGTATCAGTGAACGTCAGATGCTACTGAAACATGCTCAACAGAATTTTGGGGCTTCCTTTCCCAGGTGCTGCTCCCCCAAAGAGGTCTCACCAGCTCCCTACCAAACCTGCTCACCCGGCTGGACCAGATGCCTGACTATTCCATCTTCCGGGGCTACATCATTGCAAGTACCACGTCCTCTGTGTGACCACCTTGCTCAGGTCACCTGGGGACAAGGATCCCTCACACGCTCTCGTCTCCTTCCTTCACAGCAATATAATCTAGCAAATGCAATCGAGGCTGCTGATGCCTATACCGTGTTTGCTCCGAACAACGAGGCCATCGAGAATTACACCAGGGAGAAGAAACTCACCACTCTAGTAGGTATCAGGAACAACAAACAGCCAGGAAAGCAATTTTCCAGAAATTCAAACACTGAGCATTTTCATTCCATCGATCACATGCCATTTCACAGTTTCATCAAAGCCTGCTTGTCCGCATCCACATACTTAATTTAGATGTATGCAAAGACTCTCCTGTGCACAACCCTACCCCAGGACAGAGCATGGTCTAGTGCAGAGTTCTGGAGTGACACACTTGAGCCCATGCACACAAGCAGGCGACACGCGTCCCAGCCACCTGGAAGGATCCTCATGGTCATCTATGCTCATCCTCCCTGCCCTCCCCCAGGTCCTAAGCAGCTGAGATAGCAGCAGGGACCTAGAGGGGGGATCATTTCTTTCTTCCTGCTCTTCTCCCCTCTCCATCTTCCCTGACTCCTAAGAGCTGGGGATAAACAGCAAAGCTTTGCCAAAGGATTTTGTAAATTAATTAAAAAGTTTCCATCATGGTGTTCTCTGACTCAAAACCCTCAGGATGAGTACCATTTCTTGCAGGACTAAGTCCAAACTACCTCTCCAGGTATATAACACCTCCGTCTACTGGCCACACTTTCTCTTATATTCAATGGTCATCCAGGAATTTTCAGGAGGAGCCCTGGCTGCTTCGCCCTCAGCCCCATGCAAGAGGACATGTTTGTAACTGGATTTGCACAGACAAGCATGCTATTTTCACATGCATCTTTACATAGAGTGGCTGAGGTGAAGATGCTAGTAAGATGGGCCTGGTACTTAAAGTCCCACTAAGCCACCATCGGGCCCACTGCTGTCTCCAGCCAGCGCTCTGGAAAAACCACATGGTCTCACTAGAGTGAGGCTCTCATAGACCCTGAACATGCCAAAGATGCAGTCAGTGCCTTAGGTCCTATCTACACACACACACACACACACACACACACACACACACACTGCCCCCTCACCAGAAAGGCTCCCTCCCTCCTCGCTACCTCCTGAATCCCCCCAACCCATCCTTCCTGTCCACTCCCAACTCCTCAGAGAAGCTGACCCTGGCCACCAGCTGTGGATACCCCCTCCTGTCATGTTCCCCCTTCAGCACTTATCATAGATCCCCAGTATGATGAATGGTCTTTCAAGGGGATGGGCCTTAACTCTCCAACTAGATTATAACCTCTGTGAAGGCAGAGGTAATGTCGAACTTCTGTAACAGGCACAGTGAACAAGCAGACTCCTGGGATGGAATCAGAAACCACCTTTACCTTGTCCAACCCTGTTCCTTCCCACCTGCTCAGTGGAACATTCTTTTCCTGCCTTGGGATAAAACTTCTGGTCATCTCAGAGCCTTTCTGCCTCCTCCAAAAGTCCTTTAAGTCATAAACACAGTCTCAATTAAGTTAAATCATTATGGCGATAATAGCCTAACATGGTTTGAATCTGGTGAATCCGAAGGGTTCATGTGTTGGACATTTGGTCCTCGGTGTGGAGATACTGGGAGGTGGTGGGACCTTTAAGAGGCGGGGCTTAGTGAAGGTGATTAGGTTGTCAGGAGTACCCTCAGAAGGAATTGGTACTGGCCTCATGGAGTGAAGGGATTATTCTCCCAAGACCAGCCCCTGCCTGTCTGTGGGCTTCCTGTCTCTCCATGGGATCACTCTTACACACACTCTAACATTTCCATGCCGATAGCCATGAGGCCCTCTCCAGAGGTCAAATATATGGGGCCACCCAATCTTGGACTTGCAGCCTCCAAGCTGTGAGCTAAATAAGCCTCATTTCTTTATTAAGTATCCAGATTCAAATATTTTGTCATGGCCACAGAAAATGAACTAATATGCAGCCCCTTGTAATGATCACCATTTTAAATTAGACTTGAAATGTTCTCCCCTCCCTGCTCCACAGTGTGGTGAAGGGCAGGCGGGACGGCAGAGAAGAAGGCTGGCTCCTGGAATCAGTCAAGGTTCATCAGGAGATACAAACCATACCGGTTACTTGAATAGAGGGAATCTGATAGGATGAATTGTTTATTGAGTACAAAGCCATGGAGATATGACTGAAAGATTTAAAAGGAGGGAGCCGGGCGTGGTGGCGCACGCTTGTAATCCCAGTACTTTGGGAGGCAGAGACTGGAGGATCCGGGTTCGCGGCCAGCCTCAGCTCTCTCTCTCTCTCTCTCTCTCTCTCTCTCCCTGTCTCTCTCTCTCTCTCTCTCTCTCTCTCTCTCTCCCTCTCTCTCTCTCTCTCTCTCTCTCTCTCTCTCTCTCTCTCCCTGTCTCTCTCTCTCTCTACTTAGTGAGGCCCTCCACAACTTTGTGAGACCTGGTCTCAAAATAAAGTATAAAAATAGGGCCGGGGGCGTAGCGCGGAGGTAGAACGCCCCTGTGTTCAATCCCCGGTACCGCAAAAAAAAAAAAAAAGGAGGGAAGGAAGAGGGAAGAGAGACCCTCAGAGTCCAGAGCCCACCTTCAGCTTTCCCCTGGGGAAGCCTGGGTGCCATTCTGATCAGCCATCTTGAATAAGACCTAAGACCCCAGCTCTTGTAGATGTGGCCCCACATCCTGCCCCAGGAGACGCCCACTCTCGTCTCAAGCCAACTCTGTGAGTGCAGGTCTATCTCGATGCAGCAACTCCCTGACCCCACTGTTGAGCAGTTCGCCAGCAGCCCCTGGCTTAGGAGGTCACCCAGGCCCGAGTCAGACACCAATCCAACATGCCATCCCATTTTTAGGGGGCTCAGATCAAATTTTTTGAAATGTCCCACTCTACCTCCTCTCATGATCCCTGAGGTGAAAGGCAAGCAGGGATGGGGACTCTCTGCATGGCAGTTCTGCCCAAAGAAATCATCTTTAAAATGCACCCTCAACTTTCCTACCCTCCATCTGGGTTTTAGACTCCCCTGGCTGGTTCTTGACCATTTATTTGGAAAACTTTCAAGTTCTCTAAGGTGATCACAACCCACTTTATTATTTGATATTTTTTGCATCCTGATGACTTGGTCAAAACTTCTACTTCGACCAGCTGTGGCTCTTCTTGGTGATCCCCACAGTGCTGGCGCATGAGGGCAGCCCGTGAGTGACAGGCCAACGTGTTGATTTGACTTTCACTTCTGTGTGTGGTGCAGGATGAGGACGTACTCCGGTATCATGTGATCCTGGAGGAGAAGCTGCTGAAGAATGACCTGCACAATGGCATGCACCGGGAGACCATGCTGGGTTTCTCCTACCGCGTCGGCTTCTTTTCCCACGACAACCAGGTGCGATCCTGTTATTTAAAACCCAGGAACAGGAGTCTTCTCTCCTGTCTATCCTGGTGGCCTCCATATTGGAATAATCTCACCAGTGCTTCCTGAACCTTATCAACACAAAACAGTTGTCCATGTTTGACCAGAAACTAGCGACTAATCCAGATTAAGTCCCACTTGCTTACCCAGTGGTCAGAACTTCAGATAACCAATGTAGCCTTACCAATCTTACTAATCATGGTATTTGCATACCCAGTACCTCTAGCACTGGTACAGAAGATCCAATAGACAGTCCCAAGTGGTCTCCCAGATGGAATGGAACCTGGGAGCTCAGCCTAATCCCCAGGATATGTCACTGGCTCTAGGACATAAGGAGCCCAGTGATATACCTAGGACCCAGCCACCAAATGAATTAACATCATCACATTACATGACGATAGAGATGGTAGTCCTAAGCAGGGCATGGTGGTGCATGCCTGTAATCCTAGTTGTTGGATGGCTGAGAAAGAAGGAACACAGGTTTGCAGCCAGGCTCAGAAACTTATCAAGGCCCTCAACAACTTAGTGAGACTCTGTTTTAAAATTAAAAAATAAAATAGGGCTGGGAGTATAGCTTGGAGGTAGAATGTCCCTGGGTTTCATCCCCAGTACCACAAAACAAAAAACAGAGAGAGAGAGAGAGAGACAGAGAGAGAGAGAGAGAGAGAGAGAGAGAGATTGCAATCCTGGGACCAACTGACCACCATACAGGTTTCCAGTATTCATCTCATAGAGACTAAATATTGAATGTATTTCAAATATAAAATTCTATTCATGTATTTCAAATATCAAGTAAAAAGATCATCTGAAAATTTAATGAGCAACTCACAATATAATTCTAAAATTCTCCCAAGAAAAATTAATATTATTTGATCCTTTGTAAAAAGTGTAATTTTTTTTTGTGTGTGGTACCGGGGATTGAAGGCAGGGGCGTTCTACCTCCGCACTACACCCCCGGCCCTATTTTTTTTAATACTTTATTTTGAAACCGGGTCTCATGAAGTTGCAGAGTCTCACTAAGTAGAGAGAGAGACAGGCAGAGAGAGAGAGAGAGAGAGAGAGAGAGCGAGCTGAGGCTGGCCACGAACCCGGATCCTCCAGTCTCCGCCTCCCAAAGTACTGGGATTACAAGCATGTGCCACCACGCCCGGCAAAAAGTGTAATCTTAAAAACAATGTCTTTGGTGGTATCCTCATTGAATCATAAGTAGATTTTTATGTAAAATCTTTTATCTGCTTGGGGATAAAAAAGTCTCTCCCATTCTTTATTATTTGGAGAATAATCTAACTTCAAATATTTTTCTCTCCTACAAATACTTCTACCTGTTGTGGAATAACTTTGAGGAGGACCTCTGAAATACATGTTCTTATTTTTCCAGGATTGGCAATTCTGTTGTTGATAGAGAGCTTTCATTTCTGTTCTTGTTTTCAATCTGTCATCTTTTCTTTTATCACATAGAAATAAAGTTCCAGCACAGTCAGTCAAATCAATTTCAATGTCATAATGTTCATTTTTTATTTTCCCAGAGATTCTTTGATCTAGAGCAAGAATTATTCATGTAACAGAGACTCGAGTTTTTTACTTTTACTTATAACAATGGATGTGTAGGAAAAATTCTTTCTGAATGAGTAGGCATGTTTAAATCAAAACTTTAATGCAACCCATAATTTTCTGGGTATATCTCATGATGAAAAAGATTCAGGCTTTTTTAATGCCAAATTAAACAGTATTACAATATCAAATGTTCTGCTATTTGGGTGTTTAAAAAGTGCTCGGCATCTTATAATTCTGGAAACTTGTGCTCTAATGACCACTTGCTACTAAATAAGGATTCCTCGTGGTTTTCCAAATGTACACAGACCTCGGCCGTGGAGCTCAGCTATGATTTAGTCAGTATTGAAACAGAAATGTACTTGGCTGCAAGTAAACCATAAGGAACAGAAGGGACCTTAATATTCAGTGGAAATTCAAATGTAGCACTTAGTAGAGACATTTTAATATTACAGAGAGGATGTTTTTTATGTATTTATTTTATGAATTTTAAACCAGTTCTGAATACTAACTTGATTTTTGTTTAATATAATGAAAAAGTTTTCTCCCTTTCCCAGCCTCAGCTCTGCAATACCAACACACACACACATATACAACACCCAATTTTTTGTTTGTGTGTGTGTGATTTAGTTTTTTTGTTTTATTTTGTTTTGTTTTTGGTGTTTTGTTTTGTTTTGTTTTGTTTTGTTTTTTATGGTGGTGCTGGGGATTGAATGCAGAGAAATTCTACCTCCAAACTATACCCCCAGCCCTATTTTATTTTTTATTTGGAAACAGGATCTTGCTAAGTTGCTGAGGCTGGTTTCAAACCTGTGATCCTCCTGTCTCAGCCTCCAAGTACTGGGATTGCAGATGTGTGCCACCACACCTGGCCAGTTTTTTAAAGAACCATTGACTTCCATTCATATTTGTTGTAATAATGAATTAACCAGTGATTTTGTTTATTTTTATTTTATTATTTATTTATTTATTTTTGCGGTACTGGGGATTGAACTCAGGGGCATTCTACCTCCGAGCTACACTCCCAGCCCTATTTTTTTATTCTTTATTTTGAAACAGGGTCTCACTAAGTTGCAGAGGGCCTCACTAAGTAGCTGAGGCTGGCTGCGAACCCAGATCCTCCAGTCTTAGCCTCCCAAGTACTGGAATTACAAGTATGCGCCACCACGCCTGGCTTTTGTCTATTTTTAATTAATCAATCATTAAAGCATCCTTCCCCAAAATATATCAAAACAAAGAAGTTGCAACTCCAAGCTGGATTTTCCTTGGTAGCATTTAAGTGCCAACTAAGTCCCTGTATCTTGGATGTTTATGGACACACTAGACAAAGAGAAAACCAAACATACTGTTTCTTAAAACTCTTTTCTAGTTATTTTAATTGTTGTATAAATGCCATTGGCCTTTCCGAGAGTTGCCTGCAAATTAACGAGGAAGCAGAGACGTGCTGAAAGGTCAGGTTCCATTCAGGTTCACCCTAACCCCACCAGGACCTCAAGGCTACGACACAGCTGAGCACGTCCGGGCCGCCATGCTGCCAGCGGGCACTAACGCAGGGTCATGAGGAAGTGTTTACCAAACAAACATAAAGCAATTGATTTGAGAGATGGAAAGATACCCTAAAGTTCATCTAGAACAACCTCTTCCTTCTACAAAAGAACACTCTGAGGTCCAGAAAGAGAAAGCAACTGGCCCAAGATCACACAACTGGATGGTGCCTGACGCAGGGCTGTTGCTGAGACTCCCCTCTCCTGGCCAGAGCTCTGTCTGCTACGGTGTGCTGCCTTCCACGTGCATATTGGAATATCTCCTAGGCTGTTGTCCTAGCGATAGGCTCCAATCCTTCCCCATCTCCCTTTAAATCACCACAATAAAGGGACATTTAACCCTCTTGTTCACAGCTCTATGTAAATGAGGCTCCGATAAACTACACCAATGTCGCCACTGACAAAGGAGTGATCCATGGCTTGGGGAAAGTTCTGGAAATTCAGAGGAATAGATGTGATGTTAACGACACCACTATTGTCCGAGTAAGTTATATCCAGGGCCAAGGATGCAACTCATGGGCGAGGACTTATTCTTTGTCATTTTTTTTAAGCTTAGGAATTTTCTATGAGAATATCTCACTTTAGTTCAAAAACTACTCAGTGAGCATCTCTGATAAGCCAAGCAGATACCAGACTGCGGTTCTACAGGAAAAATAAGGCACCACCCCCATCGTTGATGTGCTCGCGATCTAGTGTGATGGGTTGCATCTTGAGCACCTGGGAAAGGCCGCCTGGAGGGTTGTGTTGAGCAGGATTCTGAAGCCCTGGCTCTCCTCAAAAGGAAAACATGCTATGTCTAGCACAGGCAAGGGAGGGGTCTCTGGTGCACCTGTGGAAGGTACTGGCTAAGCCTAGTCTACTGGAAGAGACATTTGCACAATGGATGATTTCAGTGCATTATGGGATGCAATGATGGAGGGTTTTCAGTCCAGTCTGTGGGGCAGTGTGGGAGCCTTCAGTAACAATGATGGCTGCTGGAGTTTCTTAGGCACTTATTATGTGTCAGGGACTGCTCTACACATTTTGATGTATTAACCCATCCCTGCAACACCCTACAAAGTAGGTACTATTACCATCCCCATTTTACAATGGGAACATGAGCCACAGGGAGATTGATTGCAACCAGGCTCACACATTAGTAAAGAGCAGAGAAGGGAGTCTGTCCAGAGCCACAACTCTGGACAGACACACTAGACTGTCCAGTAGATGCCAAGTGATGAACGAGACACACTGTCTCCCACTATCTATTTTAAGAGTAGGTTGCACGCATTCTTAACATTCGCTCTTGGTGTGTGTTATTTCTGTGGAGCATCTCCACGGTGCACCCGTCAGCTGGACCATTGCTCCCAAGGTTGGGCACGTTGTTAACTCTCTCAGTCTGGCCCAATTCATGAAACAGGGGAGTTTCAATCAATGAAGGCTGTCGTTAAAGGAACTCTGGTCTAAATAAGTTGAGACCTTCACACTTTAGAAGGTTGCTGTGGGGGGAAGAAAGTGATAACCAAACATGCAAGCTCCGAAGTTGTCAGTGTGTTTGTTTCAAAGAACATTGAAAGGTTGACCAGATGATCTTCCCCGATTTTTAATTCTATATTCAATTTTATCTTCCCTGGTTTTTGATTATCCAGTTGCAAGCTCTAGAAAATATTTACAGCTTCATGTTGCACTAGAATTAATGACCTTGAAATTCCCTCTTTACTTCTGTGTTTTACAAAGGGAAAGTGCAGGCGTTGCCCCGAGCAACCAGTCTGCCCATTCGGAACAAAACTACTGGTAAGTATTCTGTCTGCTTTCATAAAACAGTCTCCAAGTCCTAGGAAATCCAAATTAGAAAATAGATCTCAAGCACTCTTCATTGTCCTGCCCTCAGTCCTTGACTTATTTATAATTTAATTCTACCTTGTTATATAGTATACATCTTTGTAAAGTCTTAAATGCATTTTTGGAGGGACCAACACAAGATTTAATTAATAACCAAATAAAAATGGGTTCATAACTCAACAATGCAGGAAGGAATTTTCATTTTCTACATCTTTCAGAGTAGCCAATGGAGGACAACAGAAAGAATTCTTATGAGAGAAGACAGGCTGCACATCCAAAACCAAATCCAGCCCAATGCATTCCACCTACCTGATTTCCTTTTATAGCTTTTTTGTTTTTTTGAGGTACTGGGGATTGAGCCCAGGGGCATTCTACCTCTAAGCTACACCCCCAGCCCTATTTTTTATTCTTTATTTTGAAACAGGGTCTCATTAAGTTGTGGAGGGCCTCACTAAGTAGCTGAATCTGGCCGCAAACCCGGATCCTCCGGTCTCAGCCTCCCAAGTATTGGGATTACAAGCATGCACCACCATGCCCAGCTTCTTTTTATAGTTTAAGTTACAACTAACCTTCTCAAAGAAACAGATGCAGACATGGGAGAGGTAGATATTATTTTGGATTCATCACCCATCTCTGTGTCTTATAGCTATTTTTTGTAAAAGCTACTTCTGTTAACAATCATTACAAAGAATAGATACTTGTACACCTTCCACAGTGTGATAACTTATGATAATAATAATGAATGCTCATTCTTTCACTTGAGTTTTGATTGTTTTTTGTTTTGTTTTTGTTGTTTTGTTTTGTTTTTGTTCTTTTTTTTCTGGGTACTAGGAATTGAATCCAGGGGCATTCTACCTCTGAGCCGCACCCCCATTCCTATTTTATCTTTTATTTTGAAACAGGGTTTCTCTTAAGTTGCTGAGGGCCTCACTAAATTGCTAAAGCTAGCCTTGAACCTGCAATCTTCCTATCTCAGCCTCCCAAGTACTGGAATTACAAGCATGTGCCACCACACCCAGGGAGTTTTAATCTTACACATTATAAATTTTTGTATGCAAAAACAATCTTTTCTTGAGCCAAGGGGAAATACAAGTCAATAAGCAAATAGAAACCCAGGTTTAGATCAATGAACGCACTAGGGCTGGAAGGGCATTTTTAACCTGGTTAAAATGGTTCTTCTTAGCTTGAGTTAGTCTTCTAGAGAAACATTCTTTGTACAGAGTATTACTACAGAGTATAATTATTTGAATTTAACCCCCTGGGATTCTGTAGCCAGAATGGTGATCTTGTGTTTCCTTGTTGATGGAACAACACCCGGAGGCCACAACCCTCCTTTTCCAGAACATGCTAGGCAGAGTCAGTAGTGTACCACCCACTTTTAGACATTGGAAAACTTTTTTCCTAACTAAAAAGCTGATAGAACCATTGCTTTTTCATAGGGTGATGATCCAAAGAGATGCATCTATACCATGTATCTCCTGGGAAAGCGGTCCGTGTTCATTGGGTGCCTGCCCAGGTGTATGAAGACTGTCATTGTGAGTATGATGATTCGCTTGTCTTTCTAGTTGCTTCGGCAACATGGGGAAATTCAGTCATGGGTGAGACTTTTCAAAATGCTTTTGCATGGATTCTTCCCGCCTCCTCCTCATGGCTGCTGTGTACAGCAGCAGCTGTAGCAATAAAACTCAGATCGGCCCCATAAGTGTGTGATGAAGAAGAAATTGAGGGTCCAAGAGGTGAAGGGGACCTCTCTGTTCTCACGTGAGCCGGGAAGTAGCCCCTCACTAAGGGAAGACAAGGTGCACCTGCTCATTTAGAAAACCCGACCCCAAAGCCTAGGACCCCTGGGTGTCACTTAAAACTCCCAATCTGCTTTTTTTCCCAGAGGACTAGACCCAGCCTCTTCTTACTTTAGCAGAGTCAGGATGGTTTGGCCATTAAGTTGCAGAGCTTGGGGCTGGAGGAGATTTTATGAGAATGAAGATGGTCCAAAAACAGACATCCTACAGGGCTCCCCTGAACTACCAAAGATTCTCTCCTAAAATGCCAACAGCCTCCTCCACAGAGGCCTCCCCTCCTTCCACAGGAGATGAAATGACCTTCACAGGGAAGGGGCCCACATTTGGAGATGGTGGAGGCCCATTAGTCCTCCCTCCACCCAGCGTCACAGGCGACATTCTTCAATTTGTCACTTTGCTCCTCCTTTCTCGTGGCCCTTCATCCTCTTCTCTCACCTGCTTTTTCCCTTTCCCCTCTCCTCCTCTTCCTAGTGCCCCAGAATTTGTTAAGCCTCACCTGGTCCTCAGGGGGCTCTGCTTCCTTCCCTTGCAAGCCCTAGGATCAAGGAAACAGGCACACAGGGTCCCGCCCCAAACCAGAGGACGGAAGTGCATGTCCAGCCACATCCTTCTGTTTCAGACCAGTGC
Source organism: Glis glis (assembly GCA_004027185.1). Classification (NCBI taxonomy): domain Eukaryota; kingdom Metazoa; phylum Chordata; class Mammalia; order Rodentia; family Gliridae; genus Glis; species Glis glis. Next base: position 22,340 of record PVJS01013863.1, read on the forward strand.
GTGCTGTGCCGGCTTCTTTGGTCCCCAGTGCCAGCCCTGCCCTGGGAATGCCCAGAACGTCTGCTTTGGGAACGGGATCTGTATGGATGGCCTGAATGGCACAGGCGTGTGCGAATGTGGGCAGGGCTTCAGCGGGACGGCCTGCGAGACCTGCACCGAGGGCAAGTACGGCGTCCACTGTGACCAAGGTGCGCACCCACTGCCCCCCAGCTGGCCAGGGCTGCCCAAACCAGCCCGCAAAAGAGAAGTCATCCCTCCTGGACTCTCTAACCCTCCCCAGGCAGGCCAGAGTCCCACCTGCTGTTGCTGTGAATTCGAAAACCAATTGGGTAATGTCAGCTGCATAGAACAGTGTTTCTAAACAGTTTTAGCCACTGACCTGGACCTATCTTCCCCCAATTTCTTCACGGATGTTCCCAACCCAACCACATATCTATATCTACCTATCTACACAAACCATCATGGTTCAACTTTCAGGATGAACATTACTCAATAGCGTGACAAGCAAATTGGTCCACCTTATCTCATTTAATCCACCCAGGAACCTTACACACTTGGGGATGGATGGGCCCATTTTACAGATGAGGATATTAAGTCAAAGAGGTGGAATGAGTTCTGCCCCGCTCACAGCTGAAGAGAAGCAGAGCTGAGGCAAGGAAGGCATGCCTTGCTTGACTCTAAAGCCTGGCTCTTAAATTGAGCCATCCATTTTGAAAATATCTCCCTATGTTTTGCCATTTGAAGGCCACAGGCTTTGTTTTTGCAAAAATAGGGACCAGTTTGAGCCAAGTCATCTGCATGTTTGTACCCTGACTTCCTTGTGCCCAGGGACACACACCTGTGAGAAGGGAGGAGAAGCTTCCTGGTCCATGATAAGAAAACAAATCATTGTTCTACCTGGTACTAAAAACCATAAACTTAGCTATCACTGTTTTCTCCTTAGCTGGTGTAAGCCAGATAAAATTAATACATCATTGAGTTCTTTCAATTTTGGGCCATAGAGTCTATCATTGAAATTAGAGTGTTGATTTTTTTTCTATTTCTTTAGAAAAATTGCATGCTTGCATTTGTGCAGGAGTTCCTAACCTAAAGCCTATGGGTGACCTTCATGAGGTCCAGCCAAGCCCCAAAGCTGAATTCCTTTTATAGGAAGAATCCATGGTTTTCATCGAGTTCTCAAAGGGGTTCATGGCCATACTGTGAAACAAAGGAATTAACATTTCTACACTGCTGATGGCAACCTGCTATGAAATGGGCTTCTTTGAAGTCCACTCGTAGGGAATGAACATGGTTCCATGCCAAGGGCCCTGCATAGTCCTGGATCCTCAGACAACCTTGGCTGAGGACTCACACTGGTGGGTCACAGACCCACATTGTTACACAGCCTCAGAACTGTAATGTGAGCTGGGTCACCGTTAACCTGCCTCCCTGTCTACTGTGCCCCGGCGCTTCCTGTGACTCTAGTCCCCCACGGAAGACAGTGATTCCCCAGAACCGGGCTGCAAAACAGAGTGAACCATGTTTGCCCAGTAGATGACACACGTGGTATTGAGCATGGGTCAGCGTCTGATCGTCTGCAGGCATTTTTCCTCCTAGCCTGCCCTTGTGTCCACGGGAGATGCAACCAAGGACCCTCCGGGGACGGCTCCTGCGACTGTGACGTTGGCTGGCGAGGAGTGAAATGCGACAGTGGTAAGAACGAGCGCTGCATATTGATGACCTGTTCTTAGCCCCGCTTCTCAGCAGCTACATGTTTTTTTTTTCTAAAATAGAAATGACACCTTTATTGCTTCTTTTGGCAATAAACATAATTCCTTCTTTCAGCAAAAAAGCTTGTAAAATAAAGAAAAGCAGAAGGAAGAAAACAAAAATTATTCACACTCCAAAGACAGGAAAAAAGATGAGTTCTAGCCTTTCTCTAGGTATATAAACTTATGTAGAGGGGACCATATGCTACCTATTTCACTTGGCAATAGATAATGGTTCAAAAAGAAAATTCTCAAGTAAAGGCTGACACAGCGACTGGTTCTTTTTTTCAGCAATCACGAAAGACAACTGCAATGGGACCTGCCACACCAGTGCCAAGTAGGTACCGTCTGGCCTTTTTTGGGGCCAATGCCAAGGGCTTCTTTCCCAGTAGTTTCTATCCCAGGCCCCATCCTAAGGGAAGGACTTTCCTGACACCATGTCTGAAGATTTAGGATAACTTTAAGTATGAAACTGACAGTATCTCTGAATAGGCCCCCGTCCACTTGCCAGATCCGCCTTTCCAATGAGTCACCGTCTGACTGGCCTGACATGGTGACAGAAATGCCAGTCGTTATCCCCAGTGTGAGCCACCAGGACTCTCCCACGGAGGCCCAGGAACCCAGAGGCCCTCAGCGTCAGTAAGCCTTGCTCCAGGTTCCAGCCGGGCCGTATTGGCTTCATCCTGCTCAGTCTGATGGGGCCCAGGCTCCTGACTTCCAGAGAGCCTAATGAATCCAGTAAGAACCCAGGGGCTGGAGTCAGACCTGAGTTCAAAGTCAGCCCATCACTTTCCCTGATCGCATGACCTCAAGTCAATTATTTCTTCCCTCTGAGCCTCAGTCTCTTCATCTATAAATGGGAATAATAATAGTAATAATACTGACTTGCTAGGGCTTTTCCAAGATGCACAAATGGCATGACATAATGCACAAAGCCCAGCGGCGAGCACATCGGTAGCTCTCTTAAGATTAGGAGCCCCCCTCCTTACCCCTGGACTGACAAGTGCACGCACCCCCTCCATGGTTTGCCTGATAAGTGGCTGCAGTTTCAGCTGTCCATGGTGGGGTCATGCCAGGAGTGGGCAGAACCCCCAAGTGCCTACCGGAGGAGGGGTGTTGTGAGTCACATGGTGGGCTGTTGAGTATTTTTCTATAAATAGCATTTACCTTTCCCCTTGCAGCTGCTTTCCCAATCCTGATGGCACAGGCTCGTGCAAATGTGCGGCGGGATTCCGAGGGAACGGGACAGTCTGCACAGGCAAGTGAAGGAGTGAGCTGGGGCCAGCAAGGCTGGCTCGGCCCATTGAGGGACCTGAGATGCGGAGTCTGAATGGGCCTCAGCACCAGCGCCAGCAGTGCTGGTGAGGGCATGTCACGGGGCAGCTGGTCGTGCCCCAAGACAGGAAACCCACTGTTGATGGATGTGGCGTGTCTGTTGGTTCTGGAATGGGCAGGAAGTTGTTCTATTCCTTGGGAGCAATAGAACCACTTGGGCAACTTTAAAAATCACGATTCAGCTGGGTGTGGTGGTGCACGCTTGTAATCCCAAAACTTGGAAGGCTGAGATAGGAGGATCTGTGTTCTCGGCCAGCCTCAGCTACTTAATAAGGCCCTCTGCAACTTAGTGAGACCCTGTCTCAAAATAAAGAATAAAAAATAGGGCTGGAGGTGTAGCTCAGAGGTAGAATGCCCCTGGGTTCAATCCCCAGTACCGGAAAAAAAAAAATCACGATTTAATTGGCCAAGGGCGTGGCTGGGTCACCAGGACTCTGGAATGGGCCAGAATAGAATTTGAGCCCTTGTTCCTCCTCCTACTAGCCCTGTGTCTTTGTGTGGGTCTTTTAACTGCTCTGAGCTCTGTTAGCTTATATATAAAGTAAACTTAAAACTATCTTCTGTGCAGTGGGCTGTTGAGGTTGAATGGCCTCTCTGTGCACAATGGCAGAATAACGCGGATGTTAAAATCTCAGCCTCATCACTCAGTTCCCTGGGTTTGAATCTAAGTTCTTACTATTTATGCTACCTTGGGAGAGCCCGCTCTTTGTACCATTTTTTCATCAGCATGTTGTGGGTAATAAGAGAGGCTCCCTCATTGAATTGTTGGGTGTAACCCGGCATAATATCTATTAAGTGCTAAGAAATGTGAGCATAATCTTATGGTGCCTAACACATATTTAGTGCTAGGAAAAAAGAAGAGAAACTCTTACTATTGTTTTTTTTCTTGAGCACCATGTCCTGGCAGGCTTTGGTCCATATTGTGGTGGAGCTGGACAATGATCAATCTGCTTTCTGACAGTCTTACCCCGGGGATTCTCCCACCATGCCAGGTGCCATGACCCTGGTCACCAGATGTTTCCTGCCACGGGAAGTAGACAATATACTAGTAAAACAGCTGGGAAGGGCAAATAACTGCAATGTTGTCCTTGCCCTCTGTTGGGGGAATTAGCCATATTTAATCCAGTGCCTGCCAGAGTCGTTTTGAAGGATCTTTCATTTCTCAAGGACCAGTCAAAAGGCTCTGATAGACTTTCTGCCCTCTCCCTCCTCTCCTGCTCTGTGTCATCTCTCCCTTCTATAGCCATCAACGCCTGTGAGATCAGCAACGGAGGATGCTCTTCCAAGGCCATCTGTAAAAGAACCACCCCAGGAAGCCGGGTGTGCATGTGCAAGGAGGGCTACGTGGGCGATGGTATCGTGTGCCTCGGTAGGTGACCAACCTCATCCACCCAGCAGAAATGCTGTAAGAGGAGGAGCCCTAGGCAATTATTCTGATGTCTGGGCTTGTAGTGTTCAGACATAAGCTGCTGGGATCATGACCCAGTTTCCCTCGGCAGGAAAGCATGAGGGAATGGAAATGATGGACCACAGGGTATGAAGGTGTGTGATGTCCAAAGACCACTTCAGAAGGAGAAATGGAGCCGGGCGTGGTGGTGCACGCTTGTAATCCCAGTACTTGGGAGGCTGAGACCAGAGGATCTGGGTTCATGACCAGCCTCAGCTACTTAGTGAGGCCCTCTGCAACTTAGTGAGACCCTGTTTCAAAATAAAGAATAAAAAATAGGGCTGGGGGTGTAGCTCAGAGGTAGAATGCCCCTGGGTTCAATCCCCAGTACTGGAAAAAAAAAAAGGAGAAATGAAGAGACTTTCCAATTTCAAGTTAGGGTGGTGGCCACATTTTCAACTTTCATTAGTAATTTTGTCATACAAGTAGCACATTCTCTAGTAGGAAAATTAGAAGGCATATATGATGGGGGAGGGAATTCTAGAGATAACTACTCTTAGACTAGGGATGCAGCTCAGCGGTAGAGCGTCTGCCTAACAGGCAGGAAGCCCTGGGTTTGATCCCTAGCACCACAAATATATACATAGATAATTACTCTTACTATTTTTATGTTACCCCGTTTTGCTGTGTACATATGTATTTTTAACAAGAAATAGGGTCTCATGATACACAGTGTGTACTAGGTTTAGCAATATGACAGAATAACTTTCCCTAAAAATACGTATACTGCTTAATCATTATTTTAATGGCTACACACACACTCTATACCATAGTGAGTTGTCTGAATTTTAACTTTTTAGTTGAAAAAAAATCATGAAGATTTGCCACAAGAGTATAAATAAGACCCACTTGCTCTTCACCTACAGTCACTTATTAGCAGTTTACCCCTTTTGCTTTATCATTTGCTCCCTGGGTATATATACATATTTTTTCTTAACCATTTGAGAGTAATATGTATATATCATGTTCCATGAATTTGCTAATAATCGAGTGTGTATTCCAGAGGGCAGTCTATTATGTAGCTTGGCAGTTATCAACCTCAGTGAGTTTATTATTGATATGATACTTTTGTCCAATTACATTCATATTCTAATTTTTTCATTGTCCTTTCTGACATTTTTTCCTCCAGTGCAGGCTCCGGTCTAGGCTTGGATATTGCATTTAGTTATCCTGTGTCTTCAGTCCCCTTTTATCTGGGACAGTACCTCAGCTCTGCTTTGTCTCTAATGACATTGACATTTAGGAAGAAGATAATCCACCGCCCCACTTCTTTTTTCTTGATAGTATGTCCTTTATTTGGGGTTTGTCTGAGGTTTTTCTATAATTAAATTAAGCTTGCGCATTCCCAGTCCAAATGCCACACGAGTGATGACTCCTCAGGATGTCACACCGGAGCCTCGAGGTTTCCATCTGTCCCTGTTTGTAAAGTCAATTTTCACCACTCAAAGCACTGTCCAATTTCTCCGTTATGTCTTTATTTTTTTCCCCTTTGCTACTAAGTAATCAGTGGAGACACGTTCAACATCAAGCACATATCTTGCTCCTCATCAAAATGTCCCCTGAGTTTAGCATCTGTTGGTGATTTTTGTCTGAACCAATCTATAGTGTAATGGTTGTGATTTTTTTTTCATTTCTAAGTCTCTTAATTCATGGCAATAGTGGATTAGATGCCAAGATTCTATGATTTCAAGTTCTTGGCTCCAAACACTCCTATTTACTCCACAGAGGGGCAGATTTAAGCCTGCAGGCTGCATTTCTGCTGGAATTAGCCCATCCCAGAGGAGTGGATTTTGAGAAACCATATCTGGTACCCTCCTCTCTGGATTACTTCTGCTTCTGAATTGTCAGAAAACTGAATCCCACTTGTGGCACCTGCTGCTCTTGTTCAGTTAGCCATCCTAGCGAGTTCCTCAGAATGCCTTCTCTTAGAAACAGGGGGTCCCCGTTAGCATTCTCACAGTCATAATCTAAAGACCTGACCATGTAACTTAGAGGAAAGAAGGTTTATTTTCTTACAGTTTGGGGCTCAGTCCATGTGAGGCTGGGGACCGTGGATCTCAGGGCATGGCGGCGGGAGGCAGAGAGAGGGAGAGCACATGGGCTGTGCTCCTCACATCATGGAGGCCAGAAGCAAGAGAGAGAGCAGGGGGAGTAGGAACCATATATAATCCCCAAGGCCGCACCCCCAGGGACCCACCTCCAGCCACACCCTACTGGACTACCGGGTACCACCCAGGTAAATCCATTACAGTGGATTTATCCACTGCTGGGATTACAACCCTCAAGACTCGATTATATCAACTCCAAACACCAATTTATGAGTTCTTGAAGGGACCATTCAATATCTAGCCATAACACAGTGTTGGCTTTTGTTTTAAAGAAATCAACCCATGTCTGGAGAACCACGGTGGCTGTGACAAGAACGCAGAGTGCACACAGACGGGGCCCAACCAGGTGAGCTCGCCCCCTGGGGATTCCTGGTAGGAAACTCCCGAGGGAGAGAGGCTGAGAACAGACCTCTCGGCCAAGCTACAGGCAAAAGTAGTGGAGGAGAAATGACGAGAGGCCACTCTTCAGAAACAGGAAAAATGCTGGAAACAAAGAGTACTGGGACAAGGGGCTTCCCTAGCGTGGGAAGAAGTAGGCATCTGCAGATACCATGTGATTCCAGAAGCACCTAGAAGGTTCCCCAAAGTGCCTCCCATTTCTTTTAGCTTTCATCTCTTTCTTTGACTCATTCCAGTCCCTCTGCCAGTCACATGGCGCCAAGTGGGAACTGTGCCATGTCCTCTGGAGAGCAGATTTGGGGAGGTGGGGAAAATATGAGGACCCCAGCATCAAAAGATGGCACTGGGGGCAAAAGGACACAGAGGGGCAAGCTGGAGGCCCAGAAACCCACACACCGCCTCCCTCGGTCTCAGTCACATGGTCAGCGCACAAAGTGGCCACACAGGAAAGCTCACCCATATGAAATAGGATGACAAAGTAAAGTCTCCAGTCACGGTCCCGTGGATCTTGCTGAGCCGTTCAGAGACCTCAGGGACAGGTCTCCCTTGGGTAGATCAAGCAAATGCCTAAAGCTCCCCAAAATAAGAAGACAAATACTTGTCTTGAAAAAATTATGTGTGTGTGTCCTTTAGTATGTGCCCTTTAGTGTGTGTCCTCCAGTGTTTAGTGTTGTGTTACCTTTAGTCAAGAGGAAAATCAGAATAGTCAGTGCTGGGCTTTCTTGTACCTATTTTGGGGTTCAGGAGAATTTTTTAAATTTCAAGCTATACATAGATGAGGGGAAATCTATATGCTTCCTGATGCTTAGAGCCTCCACAATGGCTCCTCCAGACCTAGAAGAAAATAAAGGGAGATTTAATAAGACCTTAACTGAGAAGAGATAGCTGGTGAGTATCTCGGTAAAGGTTTGGGCTGGAGTTGAGGCCCAGTGTGAAGAGAGAGGAGGAAGAACAGGGAAAAGCTGACCCGGGTGGCCCTACCAATGAGCTGAAGTTCTAACAAGTAGACATCAGCCCAGGGCCCCTGCTGCTATGCAGGAGGCTCTTGTGTGAATTAGAAAAGCTGCCCCTGGGAGGACATGTTGGAAGCTCACAGCCAGTGGGCTGGGTTCCAGCCCTACGCACAGCACATGTGACTGGGGAGCCTTGGACCCAACTTCCTGTAGACAGTGTCCCCTCCCTCAACGGGAAGCCCCCACCTGGCTTCCTCGGCCACCCAGTGGCTTTGACTGGTTGCTTTTCCGTGTACACCTGTGGGCTGAAAGCCTCTCCTTAGCACCTCCTGGCACTGGTGCCATTGGGCTCAGCGTGGGAGATGAGCAAGAAGTGAGTGGGAGTGGAGGAGAACTTAGCTTCCTCAATGGAACCTTCGCCCATCACAGAGAGGAGGGAGGTGGGTACCTGAAGGCAAGGGACCAAGTAAGGTAAGAAAGTTAAAATAAACAAACAAAAAAGGCATCTTGGCTGCAAAGAAAGGACGCGCATGACATCCAATACTCAAGTGAAGTGTGTTCAATGTGCCAAGATATAAGATGACAATTATCTTTATAAAATACATAGTGCCACTAGCAAAGGCAAGCTTTTCTAACATTCCCATTACATGTTGGAACTCGAGCCTGAGAGCTAGCACACTTGGCTAGTACAGACCCATCTAGAATGACCTGCTTTGCCTCTGTTCTTGGACAGGCTGTCTGCAACTGTTTGCCAAAGTATACTGGCGACGGGAAGACCTGCACACTCATCAATATCTGCTTAACTGTGAGTACACCTCCGGGGCGACTTCCCAGAGCCTCAGCATGAGGGGCCTCCCACCCGCCTTCTAGGGACTGCAGAGTTGAGTGATCTCCCTTTGGAGACCTCAGAGCTGCTTCTGGGCCCTCCAGCTCATTTTCCCCTCATGTTCCATTGTCATGTTGGGAGGAAAAGAGAGAAGGGACAGTCTGCCACTCCTCTACTCTGTCCTCTTGGATGCAGGATCTGCAGGGGACCCAGGGACACATAGCTGGTTCGGAATTCACCTGAATGCACAACCCAAAGCCCGCAGATGATCAGTTTCCCACAGGCAGACCGTGGCACTGTGTTAGTCAGCTTCCTGTCACTGTGACAAAATACCTCAGAAAAACAACTTAGCAGAGAAAAAAACTTATTTTGGCTCACGGTTCTAGAGGCTTCAGTCCACAGTCACTTGGCCCCACCGCTGTGGACTTGTGAGGAGGCAAGACATCATGGCAGGGAGCCCGTGGTAGAACAAGACTGCTCACCTCGTGGCAGTGGGAAGCAGAGTAAAGGGAAGGAAGGGACTGGGGACAGGATATACCTTTCCAGGGCACACCCCTAGTGACCTACTCTCCAACCTGTCCCACCTCCTGCAATTTCCACCACCTCCCAATAGTCCATTCAATTATGAACCCGTCGTAGATTAATCAATGATTCAATCAGAGCCCTCATGATCCAATCCCTTCCCAGAAGCCCCGCTTCTGGACATTGCTGTATTGGGGACCAAGTCTTCAATACATAAGTTTTTCGGGGACATTTCAGATGCAAACTAGAACAGGCACCCAGAGCCGGGTCTTGCTAAATAGTTCATGAGTCAATCAACAAGCTTCCATCCCCAATCCAGAATCTAGCTCCCTAACCAGGATGATTGGGTGATTGAGTACTGATGTCGGTTAGCTGGTGTTTGGGGGTTTGTTTGTTTGTTTGTTTGTTTTATTCTCTATAAACCTAAAGGGAAGGAAGAGATCCGTTAAAAACTAACATCGCAGAATGCAAAATGTCATGTTCTGGAAAAGGCAAAACTGTGGAGACAATACAAAGATCAGTGATTGCCAGGGATTGGGAGGGAAGGATGAACAGGCAGAGCACAGAGATTTCTAAGGCAATGAAAGTACTCTGTGGTACTGTAATGGCGGATCATGTCATGGCACATTTGTCAAAACTCACAGAATGTACAGCACCAATAGCGAACTCTAGTGCAAACTATGGACTTTAATGCCAATATTGATTCATCAGGTCTAAATAATACAAGGTTTCAATAATAAGGGAAAGAGCTGGGCGTGGTGGCGCACGCTTGTAATCCCAGTACTTTGGGAGGCGGAGACCGGAGGATCCGGGTTCGTGGCCAGCCTCAGCTCTCTCTCTCTCTCTCTCTCTACCTAGTGAGGCCCTTCGCAACTTCGTAAGACCCAGTTTCAAAATAAAGTATAAAAAAAAATAGGGCCGGGGGCGTAGCGCAGAGGTAGAACACCCCTGGGTTCAATCCCCGGTACTGCAAAAAAAAAAAGGGGGGTGGGGGGAAGAAAGGGAGAGGGGCGATCCAGGAATCTGTACTTTCCATTCAATTTTCTTCTTTTTTTCCTTTTTTTCTTTTTGTGGTACTAGGGATTGAACCCAAGGGCATTCTACCTCTGAGTTATACCCCAAGCCCTATTTTATTTTTTTTTTAATTTTGAAACAGGATCTCACCAAGTTGCAGAGGGCCCTTGCAAAGTTGCTGAGACTTGTGGTGAACCCACGATCCTCCTGTCTCAGCCTCCCAAGTACTAGGATTACAACCATGCACCAATGGTCCACCTTCAATTTTTCTTAAACCTAATACTACTCTAAAGAATATATATTAATTTTAAAATTAATATGTGTGTGTGTGTGTGTGTATGTACACACTTGTGCAGTTTCTAATATTCCAGGTTTGTTTGTTTGTTTCCCAGCTTAAGCTATTTGCTATAAGAGAAATGCACCCAAGGTAACATACAGTTCTTGAACAGGTCATTACTTAGCTCAGGTATGTGTTTTCCCTTCATCAGTAAAAATCTGGAGAAACCCCAGGACCCAGCAGCATGAATTTCATGACCTCTATAAACATGTCAACCACACTTTCTCAGTTCAGCCACAGCACATGAAACCAAGTCTATTGCTTATCCCCCATACTGTCAATTCTTATCAAGGAAATTTTTCCCTACCAAGCATGGCTTTCACCTCTAAAAGATGGCTCAAGACCCATCTCCTCCAGGAAACCTTCCTAGATTAACCCCACAGCAACTTCCCACTTCTTATCCTGTATTTCATTGATAGCAATTCAGGGGGCACGGTGCGAGTCAACAATGTGGTGTAGCATTTCAAAAACCCTGCGCCAGTAGTAGCCAACTAAGGAAGCTGATCGTACCCTCGCCACACAAGTATTTTCTCAACAGCCCCACCACCATTCCACACATTAGCTCTACATCAGGATAGAGGACCCTGCATTGCGCAGGAGTTGGTAAGGGCACCTCTTCCCTGTTCCACGTCCATCCACACATCATTAATTCTTCCTATTCTTTCTCACATAAGAGGAGTAGGGGCAGGGCCGGGGGCAGCCATCAACATCTCAAGGATTGACACATGACAGAAGGATGGGTCTTGTTCTCCTTAAGCCCAAGTGGGAGGACCAGGATTAGTGGGGGACATTAGAATAAAATAGATTTCTCTCAACTCAAGACAAAACATTAGAACTCTGCAGAGACAGAGGGATCATTTGGGGAAGTAATGAGCTTATCATTGTCAGGTTCAGGGAGAGCAATGGTATAGACACAGAGACAGACCAAGAGTCCAAGCAGGGGGGGTTTATTAAGCAACGCAGGAGTGGGGTCTAAAGAGGACCTCAGTCCACACACTGTTGGATTAGTGTAGCCTGGAAAATATCAGGACAAAGTCAACTAATGGTTACCCAGGGATGGGGGGAAGCAGATGTTGTTATGGGAACATTCTAAGGTCAGAGAACACGAAACATTCTACGTTGTTTGGACACGGTGGTCCCATCAAGGCCACGACGGTCTGTGGGCAGAATGTTCCGATCAGGATTGCAATGGGCCCGAATGGGTCACACATGAGAGGGTGGGAGAAGGGATCTGCATTACAATCACAGCTCAGAGTATTCAACCATAGCAGAGAAGCAACAGGTGGGTTACCAAACCAGACAGCCCCATAGATCCCTCCCAGCCCTGATTCATGTGCTGTGGGGCTTTGGACTGGCTTGCTGCTTGGGACCTCGGTTTCCTGGGAAGGTTGTGGATGTCCTTGGGGCCCCTTTTAGCACAAATAGCCTGAGTTTTGCTTTCCTGTTGACACAGTTCTGGTTGCTGTTGTCACAGCGGTCCTGGTAGGAGCGGGCTCCCCTGGAACACGACTTCTGACTCTCTCAGAACCCTTCACTGCTGGTCAGCCCCATGTTACGCAAACCCCACAGGAGCTTACGTGGCAATGATCACTACATCTGAAACTGGGCTGGTTATCTACTGCTGCTCAGAGCCTCCTACCTCCAAAGGGATAAGATGTTCCCTAAGCCTGCTGTCCTGGCATGCCACATCTGGGGCACTTGGTGTGGTCAGCTGGGCCTCTAAAGTCCTGCATCAACATGACATTTATATTTACTGCTCACTAGGGGTCAGGCACTGTGCTAGGGGTTCCCACATATTCCCATTTAATTCCTGTGATGGCCCAGTGAGTAACTATTACTAACCCAAATTTACTGATGAAGAGACTCCACTGTGTATTCTTTTCCTAGGGCTGCTATAACAAATGACCACAAACAGGATACAGAAATTTATTTTCTCAGAAATCTGGAGGCCCCAGATCCACAGTTACAAGGATGCACACCTTCTGAAGGTTCCAGGGGAGAATGTTTCCTTGCTCGGCCAGCCTCTGGTGGCCCCAGGCGATGCTGGCCATGGCTGCGGCACTCCAGGCTCTGCCTCGGTCTTCACTTGGCCTTCATCTCTGTGTCTGTGTCTCCTCTTAGAAAGACACCTGTGAATTCAGGGCCATCCGGTTACTTTTTGTGTGTGTGTGTGTGTGGTACTGGGGATTGAACCCAGGGGCATTCTATCTCTGAGCTACACCTCCAGCCCTATTTTATTTTTTTTATTTTGAAACAGAGTCTCATTGCGGAGGGTCTTGCCAAGTTGCTGAGGCTGACCTTGAACTTGAGATCCTCCTGTCTCAGCCTCCCAAGTACCGGAATTACAGGCTTGCACTGCCACATCTGGCTCGGCCCAGCATTTCTTATGGTGCTTCTTCCTCACACTAGACGATACTCCTCAGAGAAGGCTGTGTCCAAACACCTTGTTTCCCTTACCTGTATTACTGCCCACCTGAGAGACACCAATTATTGGCACAAGAACAGTGCATCAGACAGAACGTGAACCCATGTCTAACTCTTGACTGAGAGTTTCTTTTTTCTTTTCTTTTCTTCTTTTTTTTTTTTGGTTTTTTGTTTTGTTTTGGTTTTTGTACGGAGTCTTGAACCCACAGACATTCTAACTCTAAGCTACACCTCTAACCCTTTTTGTTTTTTATTTTGAAACAGGGTCTCACTAAGTAGCTGAGGCTGGCCTCGAACCTGCAATCCTCCTGCCACAGCCACCCAAGTACTATGATTGCAGGCATGTATCACCGTGCCTGGCTTGGCCAGCTTTATTTTGACAGCAGTTCTTCTGTGGACCAGGAAAGCTTGGAGTTGTAGCCGTAGGTGTAATGAGAAGTGCCTGGGTGGGGGGTCATTTTGGAGCTAACCAATGAGGCTTGCTGGAAGACTGGATGTGGGAAACGTGGGGGAAGGGTAGTCAGAATCCCACCTAGGTATTTTGCTCAGGCACATTGGTTCCATTCACGGTGATGAGGATGGCTTAGAGAGGATCAAATTTGAATGACGTGTCACCAGGTCTATTCTGCTCATTGAGTTGAGTTGCTCAGTAGCCCCTAGGTGAAGATGCCGTTGACTGTGTAACTCTGGAGGTAAGGAGAGGGTCAGGTAGAAGATGGAAACGTTGGGGATCACTGAATCGGAGATGGCATGTAAGCCCAGGGGACTGGCTGGAGCACAGGAAGAGAATTAGAGGAGAGGTCAGAGGGCAGGCAGAAGGACCTGAATACTGAGTCATCTGGCAGAGGAAGGGGAGCCCACGGAGAAGGCTCAGGCGAGCAGCCCATGACGTGGAAGAAAAACCAGTCGAGTATAGTGTTGACAGAGGCTGAGAGGAGAGAGGGTTTCAAGAAGGGACAATGATTAAACAGACTCAAGGACATTGAGAGAGGTCAAGTATGTGGAGAGAAGAGAACCGGCCGCTGCCTTCAGCAAGATGTCAATCACTGAGACCCAGACCAGGGAGGGAGGAGTGCAGAGCACGGGAGCCACGCCCAGGAAGTGGGTTCACAGGAATGGGGAAAAGGAAGTGGAAATGTAGACAACATTGGCAAGAATCTTGTGCAAATAAGTGGGGTGCAACAAATGGGGAGCAAATAAACGGGGTGGTTAATAGAGAAGGATGTTCAGAAAGGAGACTGTTCTTTAGTTTTCACCATTTTGCTCGGGAAAATTTCAACCCTACATGAAATTAGAGCAACTACTACAATGAACTCATCTGCACCTGACATTCAGTTATGAGAGTCATTGAGTCGTGGCCCCTCTTGACTATACCCACAACTGCCAGCACCCACTGGATTCTTTTAAAGAAAAAAGGGAGCCAGGTGTGGTGGTGCACGCTTGTAATCCCAGTACTTGGGAGACTGAGACAGGAGGATCACAGGTTCAAAGCCAGCCTCGGCAACTTAGCGAGGCCCTCCACAACCTAGCGAGACCCTGTTTCCAAATAAGAAATAAAATCGGGCTGGGGGTATAACTTGGAGATAGAATGCCTCTGGGTTCGATCCCCAGTACCAAAAAAAAAAAAAAAAAACAAAGGAAAAGGTTGGCTTTTTAAGATGGGTAATATTAAGGTATGTTTTTATGCTGATGAGTGTGATCTGATTGAGAGGAGGAAACTGAAACCGAAGGAAAAAAGGTGGATAATTACCGGAGGAAAGCACGTGAGCGGGTGAGAGGGAGTGGGGCCCAGCGCCCTGCTGGAGAGACCAGCTCAGATAGGAGCAGGGCAGTAAGAGCTAGCTAGCTAGTCAATTAGTCAGTGAGTGAGTGAGTGAGTCCATTAATTAGCCAGCTAGTTGAATAGTTGTTAGTGCATTTGTTAAAGAAGGAAAGTACAGTCAGTGAATTCGTGGGCTTCGGGATGGGAGGACGAGGTGGTTCTTGTCTCCCTATGTCTACTTTCTCCATGAGGGGTGATCAGGCTCACCAACTGAGAGTGAGGGGCAGTGACAGGTTGAGGAGACAGGTGAGGTGTGAAATGTCATCTCTAGAGCAAGGAAAGTTAAATGTACTGGAAAAGTGTACACGCTGTGTGTGCATAATTATGCAGAGGCGTCCAGACAACATACACCTGACTTTCTCAGGCAGCGCCCTGCCAGTCTGGGCAGAACCAGAGGAGGTCAGGTCAGGCCCAGATGGGCCAGGGGATTGCCAGCCATGGTAATGGAGAGAGAGAGGAGAAATGGAGGGGCCGCAGTGCTCCGCCTTGCCAGCTGGACTGGGGGCCACGTGGGCCGAGGGGGTGGGTGGGAAAACAGATGAGAAAAGAGAAGGTTCAGAGGAGGGGAGGAGAGGTCCCTGTGAGCCAAAGGAGGTGTTAGCAGAGGTAATGGTGAAAGTCAGTGTTAGAGAGCGCAGGATGTATGCGGCGGGGCCCCCAGTATCAGCCCACTTCAATGTGGATTACAAAGCCAGGGAGGTGGGGCACAGCAGTGGGACCATCGACAGGGACATTGATGTCGCCAAGGATGGGAACAGGCACAAAGAGAAGCACAGTGACCCAGGGGCCACCAAGCGGAAAAGCTGATGGGGGGGCAGTAGATACCAGGTGCTCCCAGAGAGCTCAGGCTTTGTAAAGACAGGGAGTAGAACTGGGTTGGAAATGGCCACGCACAGTGAGAAGGACCCTGTCCCAGCCCCAGACAGTGAAGTGCGGGGCTATGGGAGGAAAACCGAGCTTCACTTGCGGGCCGGGGGAAGCAGCGCTTGCAGGAGGCAGGCAGCTCTTCAGCAAGAGGTAGAGAGACTTTCTTGAGAGGAGGCTGAGAATGCTACGAGTTACTAATTGTGGGAAGTTTCAGAAAGTAAACAGAAGGGTTTGTGAGGACAAGAATGGTGGGATACGTGGTCAGAGGATGGGGGTCCAGGAGGAGAGTGTCCACATGGTGACCACTGGCCTGGGGTGCCCAGACCTCTGGACTGGACTGAGATCATAGCTGACAGAAATGTGGGGCAAGAGAGGATTCATCCTGGGGTTCTTAGGGTGCTGGGAATTGGGGCAGTTAAAGTCCAGGGTATTTCTCTGGAGGTTACAGGTCTTTGGGAAATGGTTAAAAACCCAGGAGTAGCTTTCTTGAGCAACATATTGAGCTGTAGCAGTGTGGGGCAGGATCCTGGGGTGGTAGGTCCCTCCTGAGTCAAAAACATCATACTCAATAAATACTTAAAGCAGACTGTTGACTTCCTTCTCCACTCAGCTACACCAGATCCCCCCCCCCCACTCCCGGGTTTTACATTCCTTACCCACCTAGAGACATGACTTGGGATGCAGAGCCTTTGCGGGTGTCCTCCTGATGCTGGCTTTGACTGGGCACTTAAGTTCCCTGCTGCATCTTCCACAGCTGACGAGATCTTTGAGGACAGGCGCAATGTGTTCTGTTTCATACTGCCGCCTTCTGTCTGCTGACTGGCACTTTTCCTATGATAGAATCAGTTTAGCCTACAGATGGAAATTATCAACCAAGATTGGTGCCTTTCTAGTTAATCCCCAGATGCTGAGGAATTTCCAATTTGGAAACTCTGGGCTAAAACTCTGCTCAGATGGACTTGGTATCTTGGGATACAAAGCTGGGTGAATAAGATGGCCCTTCCAACCACATTAGAAGAGAATTGGAAGGCTCGTTCAAGAAAAGGACAAAGAATGCAAACTCATCAAAGTTAGAGAGTAAGACAAAAAATAATTTTGTGCACGAGTGTGTGGTACTGAGGATAGAACCCAAGGCCTCACCCATGCAGAGCCAGCACTGCACACTGAGCTCTACCCCACCCCCGGCCCCAGAAAATATATTCCAACACAGAAATGCTTGGTAAAGCTGGCAAACTGGTCTGACCCCCATTCCCCACCCTTTGGCTATTTTATCAGAACAACGGTGGCTGTAGTCCCTTTGCCATCTGCAATCACACTGGGGAAAATGAAAGGACATGTACCTGCAAGATGAACTACACTGGGGATGGATTTACCTGCCGCGGCACCATCTATCAGGTAACACAAGACGCGTGTCTGTGAAGTCAACTCTACTTCCCTAACCACTGAGAATCCAGCTCAGGGGCATGGGAGAGCTTTGTAAATTCATGTGACCTGGGGAAAGAGTGTGATATGGTGAGGATGAACAACCCTGGAGCTGGGCGTGGTGGTGCACACCTGTAATCCCAGTACTTGGGAGACTGAGACAGGAGGATCACAGGATCGAGCAACTTAGCGAGACCCTGTTTCAAAATAAAATAGGGCTGGGAGTAGCTCAGAGGTAGAATGCCTCTGAATTCAATTTCTAGTACCAACAAATAAAAAAAGATTGGCCCTGGAATCATAAACACCTGGGTTCCAACTCAGTTCTGCCAGGTAGTAACCCTGTGATTTTGAGTATATTACATCACCTCTATGCATCAGTATTTGAATCTATAAAAGAAAATAATAATAGTTCGAACCCTATCGGGTTGTTAAGAGAACTAAATATGATATGTGTAAAGGACAGAGAGCACACAGTAACTCAAAGCATCCCTATGACTTGGACTGATGTGTGTGTGTATATGTGTGTGTGTGTGTGTGTGTGTGTGTGTGTGTGTGTGTGTATCCCCACCCATGTGCCTCTACTAGAGGTACAGGATGAGGCAGTATGATACATGCAAATTTCTACCTATTCTAAAGTAAACATTCAGTTATTTGGTTTAAAGAGGGACTAGAGCTGGGGATTACAAGAGTAGTGGCGCACGCTTGTAATCCCAGGACTTGGGAGGCTGAGACAGGAGGATCCGGGTTCGCGGCCAGCCTCAGCTACTTAGTGAGGCCTCTGCAACTTCGTGAGACCCGGTTTCAAAATAAAGGATAAAAAATAGGGCCGGGGGTGTAGCTTGGAGGGAGAACCCCTCTGGGTTCAATCCCCAGTACCGCAAAAAAAAAAAAAAAGAGGGACTAGAACATTCTGGCCAACCAAATATTCTTGCTAATAGAGAAGCCACATCTGCCATAAACATATAACTTGAGTTTTTAGAAATATTTCAACTTTATTTGAAATGTTTTTGTAGATATTTGAGCATTATCTCAAAATTCTCTTAAAGCTCAGATGTCGTGGGAAATGACTGAACCTTTCTTTGATGCATAAGATGGAGATTCCGGAAAGGTTTGGGAACACACAGCGTGTCCCCGTGTTCATTCTGAGTATCAGTCGAGGCTCCAAAGAGCCATGGCTGCAGATTTTCCAGTGCAGGGGCTGTCAGGTGCTTGCAACCATCCTGCCACATGCCTGTATTGTTCCTGGATGTAATTCACAGGCTGTAAAAAAAAAAAAAAAACTACCCTGTCTTTGTTTGCAGGAGCTTCCCAAGGACTCAAGAACTTCCCAGTATTTCTTCCAGTTGCAGGTAAGACCGTGTGCATGAGTTGGGGCTCATGCTGGGGATGCAGCTCAGTGGTAGCAAGGCTCTGGGTTCCAACCCTAGTGCTGCCAAAAAAAAACTTTTTTTTTTCATTTTAAGAGTTGGGTTTCAAGCCAGATATAAGATGAACCTGCAGCCTCCAGAGTTGGTGGGGGTGGAAGAAAGTCTGGGACCCCGGGTTTCTGGGATAGGCCCTGTTGATGGGCATTTGTGAACTTCATCTCTCAGGCCTCAGGTGGGCAGCATGTAAGAGAGGCATGGATGCTGCGCTGGCCTGTTTCACACATAAGAACATTACACGGTCATGTGACACACATACACCACATGCACAATGGTGGTCCCTTAAGATTTTTTTTGTGTGTGTGTGGTACCGGGGATTGAACCCAGAGGGGTTCTCCCTCCAAGCTACACCCCCGGCCCTATTTTTTATCCTTTATTTTGAAACCAGGTCTCACGAAGTTG